>PVLC010005395.1:6513-76801 GCA_004027655.1 Graphiurus murinus
CAATTCACAATAGCCAAACTATGGAAGCAGCCAAGATGTCCATCCACAGATGAATGGATTACAAAACTATGGGATATATACACAATGGAATTTTACTCAGCCATAAAGAAGAACAAAATCATGTTCTTTGCAGGGAAATGGATGCAACTGGAAAACATTATGTTAAGTGAGATTAGCCAGTCACAAAGAGTAAAGAAACTTATGTTCTCCCTAATATGCGGATTTTAGGGAGAAGATGGGACATAAGAGGGTCCCCAGATGAAAATGTAGAGACCCTCAATAAACAAAGAAGTAGACTTAACCGAAGGGAATGGACGAGGGGTGGGGGGGACAGCATACTAAGGCACATGATGTACTTACACAATTATATCAAGATCACTCACTGAACTGAACTTGAGAGGGAGGGAGGGCGAGGGAGCGGGGTGGGAATTGGGGATAGGGTCAGATGAGAAATGTGTGCACATTTGTCTTTATCAATTGGTACCTAACAAAAATGTATAAATACAAAGCACGAATTATTACAATAAAAAAAGACATCAATATGAAAACTGCTAAGCATTTTAAAAAGCTTTCTGTCCCTGATAATTCATTTTAAGTTTTTCATGTGTATGTGTGTGCTGCTAGTGGGGAATCAAAATAATTGTGATTATAAAATAAAAAGTTTGCCCTGAAATAAGGTCTGTAATAAAAACAAAATAATATGATGTTGGCTGTGGGCCTATTGTATATTGCCTTTATGATGTTGAGGTATGTTCCTTCTATTCCAATTATCTGCAGTGCTCTTAGCATGAATGGGTGTTGGATTTTATCAAATGCTTTTTCAGCATCAATTGAGATGATCATGTGGTTTTTGTCTTTGATTCTGTTTATATGGTGAATTACATGCATTGTTGTTCATCTCTGGGATGCACCTGACTTGGTTATGGTGGATAGTTTTCTTGATGTGGTTTTGAATGCACATTGCAATTATTTTGTTTAGCAGTTTTGCATCTAAGTTCATCAGTGATATAGGTTTATTGTTTTATTTTCTTGAGCTGTCTTTATTTGGCTTTGGCATTAATGTGATGTTCACTTCACAGAATATTTGGGAGAATCTCGTTTCTTTCTATTTCATGGAATAGTTTGAGGAATATTGGGATTACCTCTTCTATAAAGATTTTATAAAATTCACTTGGAAAACTATCTGGCCCTGGGCTTTTGTTTGATGATAAACTATTGCTGTTTCTATCTCTTTGATTGCTATTGATCAGTTTAAGTTTTCTATATCTTCTTGACTCAATTTAGGAAGGTTATATGTGTCTAGAAATTTGTTAATTTCTTCTAGATTTTCCATTTTGTTGGAGTAGTTTCTCAAAGTAGTTTCTGACAATCCTCTATATTTCCACACTGTCAGTGGTAATATCAACTTTTTCATCTCTTATTTAGTTGATTTGTGCATTAGAGTGTCCCCCCCTCCCTGCAGCACCTTCAGTTAAGTCAACTTCTTCCTAAGGTTTCTCCTTCTTCATCTGGGTCACTCCTATTCCCCATTTTCTTCCTAGCTTCCACATATTAGGGAGAGCATACAATTTTTTACTTTTTGTGACTGACTAATCTCACTTAACATAATGTTTGACACAGGAATTTTTTGTTTAATTTTTATACAGATTATTATGAGCTTGAATGATTTATGGAAGTAAAAATTTTCACTTTTCTGCAAACTAGGTCAAATGATCACTCAGGAAATTCTTTTGCCTCTGTTTTTTATTCCTTTTGACTTTCACTGATGTTTGTACCAGAGCTAACAATCTGTACTCTAGAACTACTATGTAATTCTTTGTGTGTCTTTGGGACAAATATTCATTGGGGAAGAAAAGAGAAAATGAAACACCCATGAAGTTATAATATTGAGATAAAAATAAATGAAAAAAACAAATATAATATCAGACTTTTTGCCAGACTTTGCTCATACTTAGTTCTCAATGAGAGTTTAAATAATTTCTGACAAAAAAATCAAGTATTAGAAATTGATAGAACATAAGAAAAATTGCCTTGGAGGGAAATCAAATGTATAGAAAAACTGGTGCCAGTCATGGTGGCACATGATTGTAATCCCAGTATTGGGGAGGCTGAGACAGGAGGATCACAGGTTACTGAGCTACTTAGTGAGGCCTTTTGCAACTTAATGAGACCCTGTTTCAAAACAAAGAATAAAAAATAGGGCTGAGCTGTGTGTGTAGCTCAGAGATAGAATTGCCAATCTCCAGTACACTCTCCAGTACTGCATAAAAAGAAAAGAGAGAGAGAGAATAAAGACAGAAATAGAAGGAAAGAGAGAAAAAGAACTGGCCAATATGCATTAGTAAAGGACATAAAGAGATCAAAGGGCAATAATGAAAGTGTGATATTTAAAGAGCCTTAGTTGAGAGAAGTTTGAAGCTAAATGTAGTAGAAGATGCTCAAAGTTTATTTGCTCTTCTCTTTGCTTAGAGATTTTGAAGGGAGAAGGAGGAGTTGGTCAGATCCATTTTAATTTTTTTGTTACCTTTTAATATAACTTTGTTCATGTACATATAGTAGATATTTTACATATATACATACTTATATATATTTACACACACACACACACACACACACACACACACACACACATTTCCTTTAGAGAACAAGCAAAATACAAAAGATTACCCTTGTGAATCTAAGCTGTTAGCATCTGGAGCACATGAGATGGATTTCAGCAAGAGTTCCTTCACAAGGCTATCACTAGCCCATTGAAGTTTTGTCTCCCTTGTTTCTCTGGTCCATTGATTTCAGCTTGAAAGCATTGACCCCAGCTTTCTCGGTGGCTCACAACAGCTAAGGTTAAATTAACTTGAGGACAGTGTTTGAATGCAGAATTACTCTCTTTCATGATTTCTATTAAACATTGTTTCCAGAAGATCAATCTTAACTACATTGAGTTTCCCTACTGGTGGCTTTTGGCAACAAAAAGTGTATTGTGCGCTGATTGGAAAAATAAGAAGGGGAAAACAATCCCTATAATACACCTTAGCAAAAGGGACATCTTCAAGGTATTGAATGGCTAGACATACTCAGTGGATCTAAGGCTGGCCAACAATCTCCACTAGACCTGTCGCTGTCATAAGTTCTTATCTGATAGGAAGAATTTATAATATAAATAGTCTAAACATATTGAATGCTTGCTGTGTAATAAGAATTTTTTTAAGAATGTTAAATACAATATACACTCAGGCTGGCTTTGTCATGGCCCTTTCCCAATTTCAAAGTCGGTAAACTAAGGTTCACTTCCATTAAGTAGTTTGTCTATGGTATCATGAAGAGAAGTGACAGAGCAAAGATACTAGTATTAATTCTGATTTTATTCTTTGTTATGTAAAATATTCTTTACTTAAAAAGCTTAGCATACTGTCATATTTTTTACATTTTGTATTTGTTATTATTTCTGCTAAGCAGAAAGGGAGAGGAAGCATTCTTAAACACTTTATAGCTCCCAAAATAAGGATAAAAAATGAATCAAATACTTTTGCCAAAGTACATGAGAGGAACAGAATTAAATGTCTATGCCTCTTCATTGTGAATGTCTTTTCACTTGAAAGATATTTTATCAAAGATGGTGCAAATTCTTTGTTATTCCATTCACCATAAGGTGGAGTTCAATTCCCTTCCTCTTATTTCTATAACAGAGCAAAAGGTTGTTTCTAATTGCTGTCTAGAAAACCAGTGTCTTATAGGATGTTACTCTGAGCACACTGTCCTTTTAGGCAACCAAAGCTAGCCTATAGCTTGGGAAAGAACATGCCTGGCAACATCCAAATATTCTTGTCATCTCATGCCAGGTAGTAGATGAATGATAAAGCTGCTTTAGACCCTTCATCTCTTAACAGCTGCAAAACAGATAAGAACTGAGGAACCTAACCCCAACCAGAACCAAAGCCTACACTATATTACCTCAGGCGAACTATCTCAAACATCTTGCTGTTGGAGCCATTCTGCTTAGGCCCTTGTTAGCACTACAGAGAGTGCCTGGAGAACCAGTTATTTGAGTGCCTTGTGACCACTCACGTTTAGTTTATCTGCCCCATAATTGAGGTATTTTATGATAGGATTTAAGGGTATAGCTTTCAAGCTATGAGCATGGTTTTCACAAGGCATTATTCTGAAACATCCAGGGCCATGTCCCTAAGCAAATTTGAATATCTAGTCTAGGCTTTATCACTGGTTCTTAGGGAAGTTTAAGTTCTCTGGAGATTTTTCTTCTTTCATGATTTAGACATCTTTAAATGTAGAGACTTTGAAAATCACAAGAAATAAATGAAATGGACTTAGATATATTTTGAAAAAAGTGTATGAATATAAGATCTGATGATAAGAAAGTATACATTACATACTATTACAGCTGCCAAGTGTGGCTTGGGATGCACTTTCTCTATATAATTTTGACCTCTCTTTTTAATTCTGCTATAATTCTCAGGAATTACTTAGCTAGTCAGACATCATGGTGGTGGTGGTGGTGGTGGTGCAAATGACACATCTATCCAGGGGAGTGTGTGTGAGTATGGGGAGGGGGGTTATTCACCTGAAAGAAAGATGCAAACCGAAATTCTAAGGAGACTTAATTTCACACTTCTCAGCATCTGTCACCAACCTATAGACTTATAAAATCACCTACAGGGTAATATCCATGGTTATGATATAGAAGCTATAGGATATATTTAATCTCTCATCCATTAAATTTCTAACCTTTGAAATGTTTAAGAGTTATATTTTTCTCAGATTGGAGAAAGGGCTAAAGAGTAATTCTATGTTACACAAAAGGGAAAAAAAAGCAATGTAACACCTTTTTGCCTTTTTTATCTTTTTTTGCTGATTCTAGTCCCACTCAAATATAAACTGGGATGAAATAGCAAGTTATAAAAAACATTAATGTCCCCAGAGGCAGATTAAAGGACAATGCAGAGTTTTTAAGGACATTCTTTCAGATACTCTTACCAATATGGAGTCAAATTCTAGTTTAGTTTTCTTCTTTCTGAGGGGTTTGAGTGGCAACTTTTGGAGTGCTTTCACCTGATTATCTTTCCAAAATGTCTGCTCCATTATTAAAATTCTTCCTAGATTTAGCTAAAGTAAAAGCAACAATTGTAGGGCTTTAAAATAGCACTGAATCAATATTAGGCCTCTGAAAAATTGCTGGTGAGTGCCACAATTTTGCCTAAGAACATTTTAGATTTCAATCTGAACTCTAGCTAACTTCTCAAACTTGTATGACAGAGCCTACATTAACTTACCCTGTTGTTCCTAAGGATTCACGATGTAGCAAACATGGAGTAGGAAATATGTAGTCAAGTAGAGTGGTAGAAGAAAAGATGCTTCCTTGTTAAAAGTGACTTCAGATCAAGATCATTTCAACCAAAGTTTAAGACTCATTGGCCTATCACAAAACCCTATTTATCTAAATGAACATTTTCTTTCTCTAGCCCAAAAGACATGAATGGAGCTTAATTAAGGCTAAGAATGACATTGAGGGATATTCAAATCAATTTTTTCTTTAGTCTATATGTTTATCCCAATAGGGGTCCATGAACACAGACTAATACAAAATGCCGATCACTGTAATGTGTATTTAAGATATTTTGTCAACTTAAGACTTAAATATACATTCAAGAGCTCAGAAGTGAACATATTTAATAATTCTGCAATTACTGATGTAGACATTTTTCTTGGATGGGGCTAAATGGCCATTGGGTCTGATTTGAAAATTCTAGATTGTCTCCAGTTAGTACTAATAGTAAAGTTCTCTGGCTGACTTAAAAGCTGGTCTGTTACTCTTATCCTCAGAATGATGACTGTTTAGCATACCCTCCAAGGCCTTGTGATATCTAAGACATGTCTACAGCTCCAGCCTCAATTTGTGTCATTCTGCTCCTCTCTTTATACACTTCTACTTCTGGCCCTTTTTTTTAGTCCTTGTAGTGGTCCATTTATTATCCTACGGCACCTAATTTCAATTTTTTCAACCTCAGTCAAGTTAAATTTATCATATTATATTTTACTATTACTCGTATAATATTGCTCCGTTGCCTCTTCCTTTTTCTACCATCCCAACCCTTTCATTTAGATTAAACGATATGAGCAAAATAAGCATCCTGTTACAGAAGTTTAAACCATAATAATATTCTAGATTGAGTGACATCAATATTTTAGGAAGTGAACTTGGACTTCAAGGCAGTCCACAAAAAAGACTCTTCTATGGCTACTGTGGCCACTATGCAAGGGATTTATCCAAAAACTATGAAAACTGAAATCTGGACATCGTGGCTATTTTCCCTACAATTTAGCTCAGAGAATGAGTTATTTCTAGGTACATAATTTTCCATATGGCAAGGCAATCCACTAGTACAATTTATATACAGTATAGTATCATAATTTTCCACATTTGTCCAGTCATTAATTAGATAGCTGGTCATAGAGTAATGATGGGCAATTGTGTGAAATATACTATTTATGATATGGAAATACTTATTGTTATGAAAGATAAATTTGTCATGCAGCAATGAACATTTGCAATCTGAGTGATTAGACATCTATTAGAAACTTTTGGACTCTCATCAACAGGAATGATATAAAGTTTACTTTCTGACTCAAGAGAACTTAAAGGAAAAGAAAGTAATGTAGCAGGTAGCAACATAATGTGATAAAAAGTGTAAAAGAGAGTGGAGTATGCATAACTAAAATATCAGTGTTTCCATTTTTGTCTTAATCTCAGGTCAATGGAACTACTCCATTGGGAATTATTTTCAATAATTGCTCAACAAGCTTACATTTCCATCATCAGTCCAATGCTAAGGTATTTTTTTAACTCTCTTAGTAGTTAGCCATCTAAGAGTAGTTTATCTTAAACCTTATGTTTATCCTTGAGTTCAGATTGAAATTTTTACCTTCCAATTTGGTTGGAATTTTCCCCTTCTCTTGAATAAAAACCAGTCATGGAGTGAATGGGTTAGTCAATTTCTGGTTGTGAGCAGAAGGGTCTGCTACATATGGCTGTCCACACATGGGGCAAAGAGGTAGGTGTGTGTGTGTGTGTGTGTGTGTGTGTGTGTGTGTAAGGTAGTAGAAGATAACAAGAATATTTATTAGGATTATTATCCAAAGAGTGATGAAGTACAGAGATAGAAAAGATAATGGATAATAACGATCCATTGATCACGATGATAATGATAAAGAATGGGGAATTGGAAGGCAATGGCTAGAGGATTGTACTAGAAGTTAACCGCTGAAGCTAGAGAATCAGGCTGGTTGGTTAATGTTAATTATCTGGACTTACTTTGGAGACCAAGATCCTGTGCTCCAAGCAGTATTTCTGTGTTGCAGAGCACACTAAAAGGGACACTATTTCTAACTGAAAAGTTGAAAAAGCCTGGAATATGGGTGAATCCAGTCCTCTGGATGCTGCCCACAGAATATCCATGCCCTGGTCCCTCTTTATCTTCGTAGTTGTCTCCTGAAGTCTAAGTCTCTGAGTTGCTCTTTTTTTTCCTAGATTATTCCATCTGAACTTATACTTTATGTTCTTCAATCTCATTTTTTCAAGTCATATTATCTAGTCTCTTTTGCTTTCCTTACCTAATGTTTTCTGTGTAGTTCTTCATCTCAATGTTATGAGGTAGAACCACCAGGGAAGACCACTCAGACCCCAAAATAGCCAAAATAAAGTCTTTATTAACTGGCTGGGGCAGCACTGGGCACTGAACCTAAGTGCAGTGCTGAATGGCCATTTTGGGATATGTTTATACAGACAAACCATAAGCTCAGGACAAAAAGTTTAGGTTCTCACAGCAGGGTGGCACAGCAAGGGTGGCAGCCAAGCTTAATATTCAGAAGCCACAAAACAGTATTGTGCATAAGCTCAACAAACTTTGTCAACCCCTTCTATTATACATATATCCTGGTTATAACAAAGATGGATCCTTTTTATTATATACACCCAGGTTGTGACAAGGATGGAAAGTTCCTAACAGTCTGTCCCTGCAGGTGTGAGTCAAGCAGAAATTATGGAAGCCAAATAAGCAGTTATGCATGACTAGCTGGGTCACCTAGGGTAGCAATATGGCATCAGTATGCTAAGTTATGCTAAGGCAAAAGCCGCAGGCTAGCCCATAACATCATTCAATATGATCCTTCTGTTCCTCTCAGTGCCTATCATTTTTAAGAAACTGCCAAACTTCTTATATAGGTACAATAATCAAAACTGTTTGGTGCTTTTGTTGTTGTATCTGCTTGTAGAACTGGGGCTTGAATTCAGAGGTGTTCTACCACTGAGCTACATATCTAGCTCTTTTTATTTTAAACAAGATCTCTCTAAATTGTCCAGAGTGGACTCCAACTTGTCATCCTCCTGCCTCAGCTTCTTAAATAGCTGAGATTACTCACACTATACAGAGCATCAACTGGTTTTTAACAAAAATGTTTATGTAATTCAAAGAAAAGATATTCTTCTTTAAAAATGATACTAAACTAGGAGTGGTGATGCACACCTGTGATACTCTAGGATTTAGTAAGCCAAGACAGGAGGATCACAGGTTTGAGGGCAGCTTCAGCAAGTAGTGATATTCTCAACAACCTAGTGACAGGTTCAAGGACAGCTTCAGCAACTAATGAGGCTCTCAACCTAGCGAGACTCTGTTTCAAAATAAAAATAAAATAGGACTGAGGGTATCACCTGAAGGTAGAATGCTCCTGCATTCAATCCCCAGCAGTACCAAAAAAAAAATGCAAACAATTGGACACCTATAGTAAAACAAAACAAAAGAAACTCAAATTAAGTACTTTATTCAAAAGTTAACTCAAAATGTAACATGGACTTAAATGAAAAAACATAAAACAACTGAATTATTGAAGAAAATATTTGGGCTATGAGGATAGGCAGAGTTCTTAGAGTTTATACCATAAACATGTTCCATATTAAGAAAAATAAATAAATTAGATATAATTAAAATTTTTAAAAAAATTATTCTGTGAGATATCTCACTAAAAGATTAGTAGAGTAGAATAAAATGCTTGAAATACTCATATCCAACAAATGACTAGTATCTAAAATATATAGCCAACTCTTAAAATTCAATAGTAAAGGAATAATCTATTGAAAAATAGGCAAGGCAGATCAGATAAAAGGTATTTCACTGAAGAGGAAATTCAAATGGCAAATAAGTACATGAATAGTTGTTCAAAATTATTAGCCATTAAAGAAATGCAAATGAAACCACAGTGAGATAGCATTACACATATTAAAATAGCCAAAATAAAATAAAGTAAAAACAAAGCCGGGCGTGGTGGCGCACGCTTGTAATCCCAGCATTGGGGAGGCTGAGACCGGAGGATCCGGGTTCGCAGCCAGCCTCAGCTACCTAGTGAGGCACTCCACAACTTAGCGAGACCCGGTTTCAAAATAAAGAATAAAAAATAGGGCTGGGGGTGTAGCTCGGAGGTAGAATGCCCCTGAGTTCAATCCCCAGTGCCGCAAAAAAAAAAAATAAAAATAAAAATAAAATAAAGTAAAAACAATACTAAATTCTGGTAAGGATGCAGAAAAGTTGAATCATTCACTCATACATTGCTATAGGGATATAAAATGGCATAGTCATTCTGGAAATGTTTAGCATTTTCTTTAAAACTAAACAAACATCTATATTATGACAAAGTAGTTGTACTTCTGGGCATTTTTTCCAGAGAAATAAAAATTTAGATTAACACAAAAACCTATACATGAATTTTTATGGTAGCTGTATTTGTAATAACCAATAACTTGAAATAAACCAGATTTCCTTCAATAAGTGAATAGTTACAACTATGTTGAATTCATAACATTAAATACTACTTGACAATGAGAAATATATTATTGATACTATTGATACACCCAACAACCTAAATGAACCTCCAGAGAATTAGGCTAAGTAAGAAAAAAATCCCAGAATATTACATAGTGTATTATTCAATTTATATAATATTCTTGAAATGACAAAATTATTGAAATGCAGCTCAGATTAGGAATATGGGAAGGAAAAGGGAGCTAGGTGTGGCTAAAACTGATGAAATGAAGTAAGCTTGTGATGATGGGAATGTTCTGTAATTTGACTGTGTCAATGTCCATATATTGGTCATGACCTTATATTTTAGTTTTACAAGACATTACCATGTAGAGAGACTGCATAAAGGTTCATCAGATCTCTTTTTATTTTTTAATTTAATAAGATATACAATAATCTCAAAATTAAAAATAATTAAAAGAACTATATACAGTGTGGATATAGGTTCTAGGAGGCCAAGACTGGACTAAGATGTGGTGATAAACTAATAAAGTGTAAAGATGCATGTGGTTTAAGGATAAGAGGGCAGAACATGAGATTTATCTGAAACTGCTCATATTTTTTCACATTTGCTTGTCTTTATTATAAGTTGTTCCACATTATCTGTAGATGTTTTGCAATGAGTATAAAAACTTTCTGTATCCTGATGTTTCAAAGGTCTAATTTTATTTGACATGCACTAAGGGGAGCTGTGAATTATCCTGTGCAGAAGAGTTGAGTTTTGATATGAGTAATCACTTTCATTTTACCTATTTCATTAATATGCATTTTGTTTATATGTTATTTATATGCATTTATATGTTATTTTTTCATTAGATGAATACAGTATTAATTTAGCAAGTTAGAGGAGTATACACACACAATGCATTCCTTAATGTAGTACAGACAACCACACCCTACCCACACATCAACCCACTTCAGTCTTAGCAGCATGTTTTGCTGTGCAGGGGCAAAATAACTCTATCATTCATCATCCAATTTTGGCTAGTGGCCCTCAAGCCCATACAACCAGATGTCTAGTACCTACATATTCCAGTTCATTTTGTTAGTATGCAGCAAGAGATGGATGAGAATCTGGAAATTGTAGCTCTCTCTGAAAGGCATAATTTCCCATTAATTTCAGGTGAGAGCTTACTGACTCTCAAGTAAAATACACTGCTGAAATCTTTCAACTTAAATAAAAATAAGGGTATGGATTCAAAATTTGGGGAGGCTTGTATAGATGATTTGGATAGCTACATAATCTTGGATCAAGTCATACATATTCTGACCTAACAATTTAAAAAAAAAAAATCCCATCACATACAATGGAGAGAGCTAAACCTCCCTGCTTGTGTTTTGTATTGTATTTTCTTCCTCTGCTGGCCAATTGCTACATCCACAGTGAAATAAATAATATTCTCTGTACTGTATAATTAGGCTTTAAAAGTGGAAATATCTATTGAAAGGAAATGTTATGCAACATCTTATTACATGTTTCTCACCTTTAATACCCTCAAGAAAGATTTATATTAGTAATAATGTGATTTTTTTAAGCCAATATGCCCCCATTTATTGAATCTTCATGTTTTAGGGGCTTCACTAGTTGCTGGGCACATAAAAATAAAGTAGTGTCCTGTCTGTCCTCAGGAACTCACAGTATAGCAGGAAAGAGAAATCCATAAGCAGTTAAAATTCAACATAAATGCTGTGAGAAAGAATTGTATAATAGGCCAGAGAAATGCAGACCAACAGATTTTTGTATTATGGGGATTCAGAAAGAACAATAGGAAGAGAAGAGACAATTATGACCTGAAGTTTAAAGGATTTGGCTCTCCCTTCCATGCTAGGGAGGGACTTTTGGAATAATAAAGCAGCCTCGATGAGGGTCTGGAAGGGAAGAACTTCATGTAGGGTAATGATGACAAAGCATACCACATGGAGCTAGCTTGTGGACCAAATGGCTGGAGCAGAGGCCATAAAGGTATAATTAGACCATAAATTAAGACCCCAAATAGGTATTCTAAGGAGTTGAGAACCTATGTTAGAATAACAGAGAGATCACCATTATTTTTAAGCCAAGTACTTATAACATGATTATGTTAGTATATGTTCATTCTTTTCTTAATTTTGTTTATTGTAGAGAAATTCAACATCATTAATAACATGGGCAGGACTTTTATGAAAGATTCTTTCTTGAGTCACTACGTCTGAGATTCACAGCTGCTTTTCTTTCAGAATGTTTACACTTTTTCATGACTTAAGGAAAGGAATTGATATCCGTTTGACAGTAAAAAGTGAGGAAGATGCAAGAGATAGTTGCTTACCATTATTCCATATACACTTCAGTAAATATTTTTAAAATAGAAAGCACATTATTTCTCATGTTTTGAAGGACAGTTTTAGATTGTTCGATACTAAATAACATTTTACTTTGGACTGCAAGATTGCAATCTGCTTCAGAAATTGCATCTTTCATTCTATATTGTATTAAAAATTAAGTTTGTAACACACAGATGGAAATGAGGGCAAAGTTAAAATAATATTCTATCTCTGAACATGAACTTGGTGTCACTGAAGGTTCTGAGACTTTCTTTCTTTCTTTCTTTCTTTCTTTCTTTCTTTCTTTCTTTCTTTCTTTCTTTCTTTCTTTCTTTTCTTTTCTTTCTTTCTTTTCCCCTGTAAAAACAAGACCATGTTACATTTCCCAAAAATGAAGATATTATTTTACTCACTCCAGATGATTTTGTCCCTTCCTCCTCCTCTCCCTTCTTCCCTTTCTTACCCTGCCATCCCCGTTTCTCTTTTCTTCCTTCCTTCCTTCCTTCCTTCCTTCCTTCCTTCCTTCCTTCCTTCCTTCCTTCTTTCCTTCCTCCCTTCCTCTTCTTCCCTTCCTCCTTTTCTTCCATACTTCCTTCTACTTTATGGAAACTTCCATTGTTAAATTAGTATTATTCAGAGAATCAAACAACCTGTGAGCAAATATTTCTCAAAGAGATCTTCAGAAATTATTTTGATTTATAGTAGCTGTGTTGGAGGGATGGGTTTGCCTCTGTTCCCAGAGCCAGTTCTGGTTTCAGGTGATTCACTTAATTGTTTTCAATTTCAAATGATCTCACCTATGAAATAAAAGAATTGATCTCTCCAGTTTCCTCCAATTCCAAAATTCTGTGTGTGTGTGTGTGTGTGTGTGTGTGTGTGTGTGTGTGTGTGTGTGTGTGTGTTTTAACTGTATTCCCAGTTCCTCTGACTGGAAAAGAAGTGTGGTAGGCCCCCATTGGACAATCTCACAGTGTCAGGCCACGCTGGATATTTTCAGAGCCAGGGTAAGAAAACAAATGAGGCCCATAGATGTCCAAATATTTTCAAGTTCTGAGGCAACCTGTTAAGTAAAATAGGCCTTGCTGTTTTAACAAAACTTTATAATGAAAAGATGTTTTTAAAAAGGCAAAGTCATACCTTTTTATTTTATATTTAATAGAATATTAAAAAGAGCTGAACTTAATTATTATTGAATATGTATGTATTTTAGGTTTGGTGACAATACTCAGATGAGTAAAAATGAAAAAATATAAGTAATAAATTAGTACATATTTATTTTATTAAATTTATTTTTCTTTCTTTCAGCAAAATGACTACTTTTGTTGCAATAATCAGGATTCTTAATATGCTTTTATTGGCGCATTATCATTTCACACCATAATGTAAATCATGTGACATTTACATTCATGTACACAGCACTTGGTGCCCTCCCCACCTCCCCATCTCCCCTCTTTCCATACAGAGGATTTTGAGACTGTTATTGGTATTTTCACATATATACACAGAGTCAATGTTAGTATTTCCAATAATGAACCTCAGTCTTCCCCTTCCCTTTCCTTTCAGCCACCTCCCTGGTTCCACTGAGGTTTCTCCTCTATTATCTGGAGTCCCTCTGGTATCCCAGTTACTCCTTAGCTTATGCATATTAAAGGAAACATATGTCTCTTCACTTTCTGTGACTGGTTAATCTGATTAACATAATGTTCTTCAGGTCCTTCCATTTTCTTGCAACAAACAATATTTTATTCTTCTTTATTGCTGAGTAGAATTCCATTGTGTGTATATCACACAGTTTTATGATCCATTCTTCTGTTGATGGATACCTGGATTGATTCCATAATTTGGCTATTGTGAATTGTGCTGCTATAAACATGGGTATGCATATATTACTGTAGTTCTCTGGTTTCAACCTCTTTGGGAAGATACCCAAGAGTGGTATAGCTGGTGGATCCATTCCCAGTTTTCTGAGGACTCTCCACACCAATCTCTATAGCACCTGAACTACTTTGCAATTCCACCAACAGTGAAGTAGAGTTCCTATTTCCCCACAATCTTGCCAACATTTACTGTTATTTGACTTCTTGATGATTGCAATACAGATTAGAGTTAGATGAAATCTCAGTGTGGTTTTGATTTGCATTTCCCTAGTTGCTAAAGAAGTTGAACATTTTTTATGTATCTATTGGCCATTTGTATCTCTTGTGAAGTATCTATTCAATGCAGTTGCCCATTTATTGATTGGGTTATTCATTTTTCTAGTGTAAAGTCTTTTAAGTTCTTTGTATATTCTAGATATTAATCCTCTGTCAGAGGGATAGCTGGTAAAGATCTTCTCCTATTCTGTGGGCTTTCTCTTTAGAGTCTTGTTGGTTTCTTTTGATGTGCAGAAACTTCTTAGTTTAATGCCATCTCACTTATTAATTCTTGTTTTAATTTCCTGAGCTTTGGTGGTCTTGCTGAGGAAGTTTCTACCTGTGCCTATATGTTGGAGTGTTGAACCTATGCACTCCTGTAGTAGCTTCACCATCTCTTGTCTAACTCCCAGGTCTTTGATCTATCTCAAATTGACTCCTGTGCAAGGTGAGAGGTAAGGATTTAGTTCCATTTTCTACAAATGGATAAACAGCTTTCCTGACACCATTTGTTGGAAAGGCTGTCTTTTCTTTGGCATATGTGTTTGTCCCCTTTGTCAAAGATCAATTGACTATAAGTGTGTGGATTTGTTTCTGTATCATCTGTTCCATTGGCCTGTTTTTGTGCCAATACCATTCTGTTTTAATTACTATAGCTCTATAGCATAATTTGAAGTCAGGAATTGTGACACCTGCATGGTTCTTGTTGCTAAGAACTACTTTGGCAATTCTGGGGTCTTTTGTTTCTCCATATGAAATTATGACTGATTTTTCTAGGTTTATGATGAATGACATTGGTATTTTGATAAGGACTACATTGATTCTATAGATCATTTTTGGTAGAATGATATTTATCCTTCCTATCCAAGAGCAAGTGAGATCTTTCCATCTTCCAAGATCTTCTTCAATTTCTTTCTTTAGTGTTTTATAATTTTCATTGTAGAGGTCTTTTACTTCTTTGGTTAGGCTTATTCCCAGGTGTTTTATTGGTTTTGAGGTTATTGTGAATGGAATTGTTTTCTGTATTTCTTTCTCCATGGATTCCTGGTTGGCACATAGAAAATATATTGATTTTTTAGGTTGATTTTATATCTGGCTACTTTGCTAAATTTGTTAATCAGCTCTAATAGTCTTTTGGTTGAGTGTTTTGGGTCATCTAGATATAAGATCATGTCATCTGCAAATAAAGATAATTTCAATTCTTCTTTTCCTATTTGAATTCCTTTTATATCCTTCTCTTGTCCTATTACTCTGGCAAGAGTCTCAAGGACTAAATTGAAAAGGAGTAGCGATGATGAGCATCCTTGTTTTCTTCCTGATTATAAAGGAAATTCCTGCAGTTTTCCCCCATTCAATAAGATGTTAGCTTTGGGTTTATTGTATACTGCCTTAATGATGTTGAGATATGTTCCTTCTATCAAAATTTTCTGCAATGTTTTTACCATGAATGGGTGTTGGATTTTGTCAAATGCTTTTTCAGCATCTATTGATATGATAATGTGATTTTTGTTCTTAGTTCTATTTATAAGATGAATAAGATGTATTGATTTGCATATATTGAACCAGACTTGCTTTCCTGGGATGAAGCCAACTAGGTCAAGCTGTACAATTTTTGTGATGCGGTTTTGAATGTGCAAGGCTAATATTTTGTTTTGAATTTTTGCATCTATGTTCATCAATGATATTGGTCTGTAATTTTCTTTTACTGAGGTATCTTTATTTGGTTTTAGCATTAATGTGATATTGGTTTCATAGAAGGAGTTTGAAAGAATTCCATCTCTTTTGATTTCACAGAATAACTTGTGAAGTATTAGGACTAGTTCTTCTGTAAAGGTTTTGTAGAATTCAGCTGGAAACCCATTTGGACCTGGGCTTTTCTTTAATGGCAGAATTTGTATTGCTGTTTCTATTTTTTTGCTTGCTATGGGTTGGTTTAGGTTTTCTATATCCTCCTGGCTCAATTTAGTAGGTTGTATGTGTTTAGAAATCTATCGATTTCTTTCATGTTTTCCAGTTTATTGGAATATAAATATTCAAAATAGTTTCTAATGATCCTCTAAATTTCCACAATGTCTGTGGTGATATCTCCTTTTTCATTTCTGATTTCAATAATTTGGGTTGATTCTTTCTTTCAATTGGTTAGGTTGGCTAGGGATTTGTCTATCTTGTTAATCTTTTCAAAGAACCAGCTTTTTGATTTGTTGATCTTGTGTATTATATAATCAGCATTTTCACATAATTTTAAATGTTTTTAGCAACAATTGTATGTTTAAAATTTTATCTATGCTACTCAAAATTGCCATTAAAGTAAAACATACAAATTATTATTGATTAATGTAAATATTAAAATTAATTATATTAATAAGGATAGAATTTTTATTTAATTTTCAAAGTGGGAATAAAGCTTTATTAACTTGTTTGTAGTACAAAATGTAATGTACTACATATACATATATGTGATATATATATGTATATATATACACATATGTATGTAGCAAAATAATTAAATCAAGGAAATTGACATATCCATTACTTCTTATACTTAGTTGTTGTTGTTTTTTGAGGACAACATTTAATATCTAATCTCATAGCATTTTCAATTAAATGTTGTTCTAAACATACTCTCATATCATACAGTGGACCTCCAGAACTTTTTCATTACGTCTAAATGAAACTATACCATCTAACTAACATCTCCCCATCCTCTCCAACCTCCAACCCCTAGAAAACACCATTCTACTATGTTTCTGTGTGTTTGACTTGTTTATATTGTTACATTCCACATATAAGTGAGATAATGCAATATTTGTCATTCTGTGCCTAACTTATGTCACTCAGTATAATGTTTCCCAGGTTTATCCATGTCATTACAAATGATAGGATTTTCTTATTATTTAAAGCTGCACAATATTCCAGTATGTATATATGCCATATTTTCTTTATCCATTATTCCATTGATGGACACTGGATTGACTCTGTATCTATGTTTTTGGTTTTTCTTTTACTTTTTAAAAAAATTATATTAATGCATTGTAATCATACATCTTTGTTAAGTACAAGCTGGTAAAGGCACACATCACTCATTTAGCCCTTTCCCAATTCCCACCCTATTCCCTCCCCTCTCCCTCCTTCTCATGTTCTGCTTAGTGGTTGACATTGAAATGTTTGTACATCATATGCATTCAGGTATTTCCCCCTCCCCTCCTCCCCCACCTTCATATAGGTCACCTTATTTGCTCATCTAAGGTTTTTCTTCTTTGTCTCGAGTTCCTCTTATGACCCACTTTCTCTCTAGTTTCCACAAATTAGGGAGAGCATATGATTTTTTACTTTTTGTGACTGACTAATGTCACTTAGGATAATGTTATCTAAGTCCCTCCATTTTCCTGCAAATGACATGATTTTGTTCCTCTTTATGGCTGAGTAAAACTCCATTGTGTACATATCCCATAGTTTTGTAATTCATTCATCAGTTAATGGACATCTTCGCTTGTTCCATAGTTTGGCAATTGTAAATTGTGCAGCTATAAAAATAGACACACATGCATTAGTCTGGTAGTTTGGTTTCCATTCTTTTGGGTAGATACCCAGAAGTGGTATTACTGGATGATATGTTAGGTTCATTCAAACTTATCTGAGAAGCCTCCATACGATTTTCCAGAGTGGTTGAACTAATCTACAATCCCACCAACAATCTATAAAAGTTCCCACTTGTCCACACCCTCACATTTGTTGTTTGTGTTTTTAGTGATTGTCATTCTGATTGGGGTTAGGTGAAATCTCATGGTAGTTTTGATTTGCATCTTTCTGATTGCTAATGATGTTGAACATTTCCTCATACATCTATTGGACATTTGTATTTCTTCTTTTGTGAAGTGTCTATTTAGGTCCTTTTCCCATTTTTTGATTGGGTTATTTGTTTTCTTAGCTGTGAGTTTTTTGAGTTCTCGGTATATTCTAGATATTAGTACTCTATCAGAGGAGTAGCTGGCAAAAACTTTCTCCCATTCTGTGGGCTCTCTGGTGAGGTTCTTGATAGTTTCTTTTGCTACACAGAAGCTCTTCAGTTTAATGCAATCCCATGTATCAATTTCATTTCAGTTGCTTGTGCCCTTGGAATCTTATTGAGAAAGTTTTTACCTGTTCCTATGTGTTGAAGTGTTGGACCTATGCCCTCTTCAAGTAGCTGCAAGATCTCTGGCCTGACTTCCAGG
This sequence comes from Graphiurus murinus, assembly GCA_004027655.1. Lineage (NCBI taxonomy): Eukaryota > Metazoa > Chordata > Mammalia > Rodentia > Gliridae > Graphiurus > Graphiurus murinus. The sequence goes on from PVLC010005395.1 coordinate 25,024, forward strand.
TCTTTGGTCCATCTTGAGTTAGAATTGGGAATTATTTCCATTTTCCTGCATATGGTTAACCAGTTTTGCCAACTCCACTTGTTGAAAAGGCTATCTTTCTTCCAGTGTATGTTTTCGGCCCCTTTGTCTAAAATTAATTGGTGGTAAGTTTGAAAATTTGTTTTGGAGTCTTTACTCTGCTCCATTGGTCTATGTGTCTGCTTTTGAGTCAATACATGCTGTTTTTATTACTAAGGCTTTGTAGTATAGTTTGAAGTCAGATATTGCGATGCCTCCTGCATGGTTCTTGTTGCTGAGAACTACTTTGGATATTCTGGGCTATTTGTTCTTCCTAAATGAATTTAAGAACTTATTTTTCTATGTCTGTAAGGAGTGACCTTGGTAATTTAATGGGTATTACATTGAATCTATAGATCACTTTTTGAAGAATGGCCATTTTGATGATATTTATGTTTTATAATTTTCCTTGTAGAGGTATTTTACTTTCTTAATTAGGTTTATTCCTATGTATTTTATTTTGGGGAGTGATATCATGAGTAGAAATGTTTTCTGTATTTCTCTTTCAGTGGATTTATGGTTGGCATACAGAAAAGCTTCTGATATTTTAAGATTGATTTTATATTCAGTCACTTTGCTGAATTTGCTGATCAGTTCCATAAGTCTTTTGGTTGAGCTTGTTGGGTCTTCTAAGTATAATATCATGTCACCTGCAAAAAGGGATAGTTTTAATTCTTTTTTCCTAGAATTATACCTTTGATTTCCCTCTCTTGTGTTATTGCTCTGGCTAGAGTCTCAAGTACTATATTGAAGAGAAGTGGTGATAATGGACATCCTTCTCTTTTTCCTGTTTTTAGTGGGAATTCTTGCAGTTTTTTCTCATTTAATATGATGTTGGCTGTGGACCTATTGTATATTGCCTCTATGATGTTGAGGTATGTTTCTTCTATTCCAATTCTCTACAGTGCTTTTAGCATGAGTGGGTTTTGGATTTTGTTGAATGCTTTTTCATCATCTATTGAAATGATTTTTTGTTTTTTGTTTTTGGTTCTGTTTATGTGGTGAATTACATGAATTGTTTTTTGTATGTTAAAGCAGCCTTGTGTCCATGAGATTAAGCCAAGTTTGTAGTGGTGCATAATTTTCTTGATGTGGTTTCTTGTTTGTTTGTTGTTGTTGTTGTTGTTTTTATTTTTTTTAATTGGTACACTATAATTATAGATCTTTGTAAGGTACAAGTTGGTAAAGGCATACAGGCACACATTTCTCATTTAACCTTTCCTCAATTCCCACCCCACTCCCTTGCCCTCCCTCCTTCTCAAGTTCATTTTAGTGATTGACTTTGATATGCTTGTGAAAGTACATCATGAGCATTAGAGTGTTTCCCTCCCCCAACCTCCATCACCTTCAGTTAAGTCACCTTCTTTACTCATCTTTGCTCCCAAACCAAGTCATAAAGGCCAGAAGGAGCTGGAGCACATATTCCACACTCTGTAGGAAAATAATTGCAGCCAAGATTCTCCTACCCAGCAAAACTCTCTCTCAAAATTGATGGGGAAATAAAATCCTTCCATTACAAACAGAAACTGAAAGAATTTATGTCTTCCAAACCAGCATTAGAGAAAATACTCAAAAAAGATTAACTACAAAGAAGAACTAACAAGTAAAATCAAAACCAGAGAAATAATAATTTATTGGATGCAAACAACTAAGCAAAGAAGAACAAACACTACCTCAAACAGAGGTCAAAATTCAAAATGTTAGGAATTAAAAATCATCTCTCAAGGTCTAATCACAGTGAATATTAATGGCCTAACCTCCCCAATAAAAAGACTCAAGGTGGCAAAATGGATTAAAATCCAGAATCCATTTATATACTGCATGCAAGAAACACACTTTATAAGCAAAGAGTCCCACAAACTAAAGGTGAAGGACTGGAGTAAGGTAATCCATGCCAATAGAACTCAAAGACAAGCAAGAGTAGCTACTATACTATCAGATAAATTAGACTTCAAACCTAAACTTATCAGAAGAGACAAAGCAGGTCATTTTGTATACTAAAAGGAACAATTCATCAAAAAGGAATAACAATTATCAGCATTTATGCCCCAAACATAGGTGCAATCACTTTCATGAAACAAACCTTTCATGATATAAAGTCACACATAGATCCCAATACACTAATACTGGGAGACTTCAATACTCCTCTCACATCACTAGATCAATCTTCCTGACAAAAGGTCAGTAAAGACACCTCAGACCTAAAGAATACCATAAACCAAATGTATCTATTAGGCACATACAGAATATTTCACCCAACTACAACTGAATTGATATTTTTCTCAGTTGCCCATGGAACCTTCTCCAAAATATTCTGGGCCACAAAGCAATCACTCACAAATTCAAAAAATGTAACATAATTCCCTTCACCTTTTTAGACCGCAACAGAATGAAACTAGAAATCAACTCTAAGAAGACCTAGAGTAACAATGTAAACACATGGAGACTGGACACCACACTGCTGAATGAGGATTAGGTCATAGAAGAAGTAAGGGGAGAAATAAAAAAATTCCTAAAAACTAATGCAAACAGAGACACAACTTGTCCTCTGGGACACCTTGAAGGCAGGACTAAAGGAAAATTTATAGAACTGAGTGCCCACATAAGAAGAACAGAAAATTACCAAATAAATAACCTAATGACACAGCTCAAATCCCAAAGCCAGTAGAAGATAGGAAATTATGAAAATCGAGCAGAAATTAATGAAGTAGAGGATAAAAAAACAATACAGAAAATCAACAAAACCAAAAGCTGGTTTCTTGGGGGAAAAAAACAGGATTGATAAACCATTGGCCGACCTAACTAAAAGTAAAAGAGAATCAACCCAAATTATCAAAATAAGAGACACAAAAGGTGATATTACCAATGCCAGTGTAGAAATAGAGAAAATCGTCAGAAACTATTTTGCAAAACTGTACGCCAACAAAATGGAAAATCTAGAAGAAATTGACAAATTTCTAGACACATATTACCTTCCTAAATTGAGTCAAGAAGATATAGAAAACTTAAACCGACCAATAGCAATCAAAGAGATAGAAACAGCAATAAAGAGTTTACCATCAAACAAAAGTCCACAGCCAGATGGTTTTCCAAGTGAATTTTATAAAATATTTATAAAAGAGCTAATACCAATACTCCTAAAACTATTCTGTTAAATAGAAAGAAATGGGACCCTTCCAAACACATTCTATGAAGCCAACATCACATTATTGCCCAAGCCAAATAAAGACAATTCAAGAAAAGAAAACAATAGGCCTATATCACTGACGAACTTAGATGCAAAACTGCTAAGGAAAATACTAGCAATCCACATTCAAAACCACATCAAGAAAATTATACACCATGACCAAATGATCCCAGAGATGCAAGGCTGGTTCAACATATGAAAAACAAAGCATGTAATTCACCACATAAACAGAATCAAAGACAAAAATCACATGATCATCTCAATTGATACTGAAAGAGCATTTAATAAAATCCAACACCAATTCATGCTAAAAGCACAGCAGAGAATTGGAACAAAAGGAGCATATCTCAACATAAATAAAGGCAATATACAATAGGCCCATAGTCAACATCATACTAAATGGGGAAAAACTGTAAGAGTTCCCACTAAAAACAGGAACAAGACAAGGATGTCTACTTCCATTCAATATAGTACTTGAGACTCTAGCCAGAGCAATAAGTCAAGAGAAGGAAATCAAAGGGGTAAAAATAGGGAAAGAAGAACTAAAACTATCCCTTTTTGCAGATGACATGATACTATACTTAGAAAACCCAACAAAGTCAGCGAAAAAACATATAGAGCTGATCAACAAATTCAGCAAAGTGTCTGGATACAAAATCAATCTTAAAAAATCAGAAGCTTTCCTGTATGTCAATGTCAACCATAAACCCACTGAAAAATAAATTCAGAAAACAGTTCCACTCACAATAATACCCTGATAAAATAACATACTTAGGGATAAACCTAACCAAAGAGGTAAAAGATCTCTATAAGGAAAACTATAAAAAGTTGAAAAAAGAAATTGATGAAGACCTTAGAAGATGGAAAGATCTTCCATGCTCTTGGATAGGCAGAATAAATATCATCAAAATGGCCATCCTCCCAAAAGCGATTTACAGATTCAATGCAATACCCATGAAATTACCAAGGTCGCTCCTCACAGACATAGAAAAATCAGTCCTTAAATTCATTTGGAACAACAAATAATCACAGTAGTTCTTAACAACAAGAATCATGCAGGAGGCTTCATAATAACTGACTTCAGCTCTACTACAAAGCCACAGTAATAAAAACAGCATGGTACTGGCACAAAAACAGACACATAGACAAATGGAGCAGAATAGAAGATTCAGAAACAAACCCACATGCTTACAGTCAATTGATTTTTGACAAAGAAGCCGAAAACATAAACTGGAAAACAGATAGCCTCTTTAACAAATGGTGTTAGCAAAACTGGCTAACCATATGCAGGAAAATGGAAATAAATACTTCAACACATAGGCACAGGTAAAAATTTTCTGAACAAGACCCTAAAAGCACAGGCAACTCAAAGAAGATAAATACTTTGGACTGCATTAAAATGAAGAGATTCTATGCAGCAAAGAAAACTATCAAGAACTTCAATAGAGAGTCCACAGAGTGGGAGAAAATTTTTGCCAGCCACTCTTCTGATAGAGGACTAATATGTAGAATATACAGAGAACTCAAGAAACTCACAGCTAAGAAAACAAATAACCCAATCAAAAAATGGGAAAAGGATCCAAATAGACACTTCACAAAAGATGAAGTACAAATGGCCAATAAATATATGAGGAGATGTTCAATATCATTAGCAATCAGAGAGATGCAAATCAAAACTACCTTGAGATTTCACCCAACCCCAATCACAATGGCAATCATCAAGAACACAAACATCAACAAATGCTGGTGAGGGTGTGGAGAAGTGGGAACCCTAATACATTGTTAGTGGGATTGCAAATTAGTGAAACCACTTTGGAAAACAATATGGAGGATCCTCAGACGAATGGGAATGAACCTACCATATGATCCAACAATACCATTTCTGGGTATCTACCCTAAAGAATGGAAACCAAACTATGAGACCAATGCATGTTTATAGCTGCACAAGTCACAATTGTCAAATGATGGAAACAGCCAAGATGTCCATCACCAGATCCCTGAGATTTCACCTAACCCTATCAGAATGTCAAACATCAAAAACACAAAGCACAAATGCTGGCAAGGGTGTTGAGAAGTGGGGATTGCATGTTCGTGCAACCACTTTGGAAAACAGTATGGAAAATCCTAAGACAAATAGGAATGAACCTACCATATTATACAGCAATACCACTTCTGGGTATCTACCCAAAAGAATGGAAACCAAACTATGAGATCAATGTATGTTTATAGCTGCACAATTCACAATTTCCAAACTATTGAAACAGCCAAGATGTCCATCAACAGAGGAATGGATTACAAAACTATGGGACATGTACACAATAGAATTTTATTCATCCATAAAGTAGAACAAAATCATGTTACTTGCAGGGAAAGAGATGGAACTGGAAAACATCATGTTAAGTGATATTAGTCAGTCACAAAAAGTAAAAAATCATATGCTTTCCATAATATGCAGAAGTTAGGGAGAAAATGGGACATAAGTGAGACTCCAGATGAAGATGGCAAAACCTTAGGTGAGCAGAGAAGTTGACTTAACTGAAGGTGATGGGGGGACACCCTAATGTACATGATGTACTTTCACAAACATATCAAAGTCAATCACTAATCTGAACCTGAGAAGGAGGGAGGGAAAGGGAATGGGGTAGGAAACGGGGTAAGATTAAATGAGAAATGTGTGCATGTATGCTTTCATCAGTTTATACCTAACAAAAATGTATGATTACAATGCTCCAATTAAAAAAATAAAATTAAGAAAACTTAAAAAAATGAAATTAGATTAAATTCTCTTTTTATTTCCTATGCCCAGATGGTCTCCTTCTTCCTCCTCCTTCCTTCCTAGCAAAATCCTTAGGAACTTTTATCAATACTTGCCTTCAAACAACTCCTTCATAGTTTGACACTGTTTTCTCCCACACCTCCCTAACTCTATTTTAATAAGAACCATGTGGCACTCATTTCTTTGTAATTAGTTGTTATTCTTCTCAAATCTAAGTTGCCATTGGTTGTAATATGCTCCATTACTTTGTATACCACTAGGAAAGAGAGTGTTTCACATTAAACTATGATGCCATCAATTTTATGAGGCATCTCAATTTCAAAGGTTATCAGCATAAATAAAAGGTTTTTTGTAGAAGTTATAAAGTGTGTTAGTTGTATACAAAATGCCTTCCTTGCTAAGCATAACTCAGTCATGTGTCCCTAATGTCAAGCATACAGTTGGACACACAGCAGATTCTTCAGTAAATGTTGTGTCTCCAATCCTATAATGAGAAATGAAATTGTACCATTAGCCTTGATTTTTGTTCTCTGATCATAACTAATGATGTGTGGAGCCCAAATAAGAGGTAAATGGTCCTCAGATACAAACTTTCTTTTTACAAACTTGCACAAATTAGAAAGGCTAGTTGCATTTGCAGGATGATTAGGCAATTATATATGTCATTTCATCTTAATAGACACAGGGAAACCCATGTTCCCAAATCAGCTATTTGCTACTTCTTGTCACCTGAATATCTCACCTTTAGGAAATCCTTGCCTTATAACACAGTGTACAATTTCCTGAGGGGAAAACCTCATTAAGCTCTATCAGACAAAATTGTTATATGTGTTAGTTCAAAATGTCTCTCTCCTAGAGAACAAAAGAAAAAACTTAAAAATAATGTTCATATTATAGAGTATTTTTGCCACAGCTCCTTAACAGTTGGATTATGAGCAAGGCTCAGTCCGGTGGAATCCTGCAAGGCAGATGCTTCCAAGAAAGGATACGTGGCATATCCTGCTTTACATTATAGTATATTCTGGGAACATTGGGTATTTGAAGTCTTGTTTTTACACTTATTATTAAAGAAAGTTTCTTAAAAAACAGGTGGTGTCCAGTTGGATAACAACCTCTTGATGTTAGCTAAAAAGAAGTGCCTTCAGACAAACAACACAAGACTTCTCTGATCACTTACAAACATTAGTCAGAAAGCAGGCTCTGCAAGGTAATTCGGATATAGTTACTATTCAACCTTATGTTCTCCCTCAGCAAACAGATATAGAAAACAAAATAGCTTAGCCAAAGAGATTTAGGTCTACAATCATATCTATGGGTAAAGAAGGCTATAAGAATATGGGTATCTGGTACCCATTTATAGGATCAAAGCACAGGCAGTCTTTACCAACTCCCACAGTATCTCCCTGGAGCTTCACAGGACACATTAATAAAGACAGATGGACTATAGTTGACAAAAACAACAGATGATTTACAAAAAACCCCCTAACTTAGACCAATGTATACAGGCCTATTCCTTGTTAATCTTTAACACTGCTTTGTACCAGAGTCAAAATAAAATCATTATATACTGCCGGGCGTGGTGGCGCACGCTTGTAATCCCAGCATTCGGGAGGCTGAGACCGGAGGATCCGGGTTCAAGACCAGCCTCAGCTACCTAGTGAGGCACTCCGCAACTTAGTGAGACTTGGTTTCAAAATAAAGAATAAAAAATAGGGCTGGGGTTGTAGCTCAGAGGTAGAATGCCCCTGAGTTCAATCCCCAGTACCGCAAAAAAAAAAAAAATCATTATATACTGATGTAAAAACCTTTAGAAAAACAAGTTTGCTATCGTCAAAATATCAGATGACCTGTCCATAAACTTCCCTGTTCTATGTACTTCACTGCTGTATGAAAAGTATAAAAACAGCTGCTTGTGAACAATAAAGTAGATACACTTCATCACTACATTTGGTAGTGATCTCATTCCTCATCTCATTCCCCACCTGTCGACAGACCCCCAACTCCTGCTAGGGCTGGACCCTGGCATTCTTTGAGTTTATTTTCAGTATTGTCCAAAAGATGCAGATTTGGAAAAGACATTTGAAAGCTCAAGATTACAGGAGGACATTGGGGTCAGCTGTGCGAGATTATCTTGGTCAACACTTCCACTGCTATAATAGAAAACAACTGACCACACAACTTAAAGGAAGGAAAATTATTTGCTCATAGTTTTGTTGTTGTTTTATTTTGTTTTTTATTTTTGTTTTTGAGATTTCAGGTTCAGTCCATGACCATACGAAACTACCCTGTGCATATCTCAGGGCAGGGCGGCAGGAAGAGAGCAAGGCTCTACTCTTTCATCATGGACCTTGGGAGGAGAAAAGCAAGCAAGGGGTTTCCAAAACAAGAACACAGTCCCCATGCACCATCTTCTCCAGCCACTCCCCACAGGCTAGGTTGCCACACAGTAAATACATTACAATTAATTTATCTACTCATGAGATTGCAACCCTCAGGACTTAATTGAGCTATTCAGGGGATATTCTACAATCATAAAAAAGAAGCAGAAGTGGAGGCTGGCAAGGTAGGGAACACAACCTCCAAAAGAACCTGTCCTCCCAGGAGTGCTACCAAGAGAAATGTTTTTTTCTACTCTATGGCCATTTTCTTTATTTCTGTTGATTGCTTCTATTCTGCGTTCTTTCTGGTTATAGCACACATTTACTTTGTTTTGCTCCCTGACACTCATTTGAGGCCTTGTCTTTTCAATACTTCTCACACTTTCTTTCCTTTCTCTATTTCATTCCCCAAGCTTCTGCATGTTTACTTGGCCTTGAAATGAAATGTACATGAACCCCATAATGTATATGGCTCTGGAATATTTCACTTTTCCTCTGTCCTAAACCCTGTTGTTATGCTCCTGCATCTGCTAGAACTCCACAGGCTCTTATTTTAAATAATATGGGGAACAGCCTTTCACGTTGAGAAACAACGTGGTTTTTCTCCCCCTGATTTAATTCCAAATATCTGTACTTTTTTATTCCTTAGCCTTTATAGATATAACTAGACATGTTATAACTATAACTACCTGTGTTCTTTCCATGTCAGGTAATCAACTTGAAATATTGTTTCAGCACCTGTGCATTTGGTTTCTCCTCTCCATATTTAAAGCACTAACATCAGGTATACTCTGTTGCTTACCTCTGGCAGCTTTATGCATCAGTCCATACTTTGTGAGTTAGGAGAAAAGCCCCAACAGAAGTCTCACATACAGGCTCACATTGCATGAAATTCTGAACTTTGTCTAAATGCTTGTACCTACAGTTCTCATTTTTGCCCCTTACATAGTTGAAACTTATGACATTGCTGGTGCCTTTTTAGCCATTCATTTTTGCCTTTTCCAGCAATCATTTTATTTCTGGAAAGAATTCATATGGTTTTTATTACTATAATTCTTTATAATCAAACCAGAAATTTGGGGGATATTTTCTGGTCAATTACATTTCTTTCAAAACATCCACTATTATACCACCACCAAAACTTCTATTTTATCCTCAGAAATTGAATTACTGCCAACATGTCTTTCAAAGTTATCCCCAGTAATTTTATAATCATAGTTCTCACAACATGATCACTGGGTAAACACTCTCTGATTCCTTTCCTTTAATTCTCTTGGCAAGGCACCATCATCCTTTGAATAATTATTGTTTCTTTCTCTGCTATCTTTCCCTCAGAGACTCTGTTCACCTCTCTCTACCCCTAAACTTTACATTTCTCTTATGAAACCTTTTGGAATCAACATTGGGAAGCCTTTTGAACATTCCTCATTTTCTTCTCCTTTTTTATATGTTTTATTTTCTTCCTTTTGCAAGTATTAACTAGTCAGCCCCTATTGTAGGCAGAATTCTTACACAGTCCTCAAGATTCCCACCCCCTGTTGTACACACAGTCTCGAAGAGATGAGAATGAGTCCCCCCAACTGACAGCCATCAAGAACTCTGGACTTCAGAGCTACTAAGGCAAGGAAATGGATTCTGCCAACAACCAATGAGCTCCAGATGAGAACTCAATTTGATTCACACCTTGACGTCTGTCTTATGAGATGCTGAGCAGAGCTCCTTGATGCACCACACACATACCCACAGAACCTGTTAAGATAGTGACAGCTTATTACACAGCAATGAAAATATTTTTAAGCTGGACATGGTGGCACACACTTGAAATCCCAGCATTTGGGAGGCTGAGACTGGAGGATCTGGGTTCGCCTCCAGCCTCAGCTACCTAGTGAGGGACTCCACAACTTAGTGAGACCCTGTTTCAAAATAAAGAATAAAAAATAGAGCTGGGAGTATAGCTCAGAGGTAGAATGCCCCTGAGTTCAATCCCCAGTATCACAAAAAAATAAAATATTTTTTAAAAAGTTCCTCTTTTCCTTTTGGTTCACATCTCTCCTTGTGACCAGATTCTCACTCAATGTCCTAACTGCAATTTCTTGAGAACAAAATGCCTCCAGTCCCACTAATGTTCAACCTCTGCTTCAGGGAGTTTGTATTCCTCTGCTGATATTCTTACCTGGTGACCTTATATTGTCTATTTGTTCTTATTCTAAAGGAAAATATTTTTCTAATTTTTGAAGTAATAAGTGTCATTTTTCTATTTACTTTTTCACAAATAACATTCGTATGTCCCACTTCTCATTAGTTATTGGAGTTAAATTCAAAAGCAAGCCTCTGTGATGAATGCTTCCTGATGCTCTGATGGAATTGATTCACTCATTCATTTATTCTTTTATTATTTCTTTTCATTCAACAGTTAGAATATCAACCTAAATATTAAGTAGTTTTCTAGGCACTGTTGTTATAAAAATAAATAAGACAAATACTTTGGATCAAAAACACGTGTTAGAATGGAGATAGTGTGGTTGTCAGAATAAAATAAAATATTGAATAAGACTTCAAAAAGTATGCAAGTTTAAGACTTGCATAAGACTCTTTGGAATAGAATATATGTATACACATATAAAGAAACAAGGAATTTATGGCACTTATAGGACAAACAGCAAACCAGTTTGAGACAAAACTATGAATTACTATCTTATCCTTAAAATGTCCATTGTCTGGTGTTCTTTTAAATAGTCATTCACCATCATGTTTTAAGCAACTATCTACACAGGGTGAGTAGCACAATGCATCCAGGATGTAGGGATACAATCTTGCCTTCTAAAAGAATGCCTTCTATTTTATGCATGAGCCCATTATCACATTACATTATGTTTCATAGGCTATTCGCTAGAGTGCCTTCCCTTTCCCAGAGGAACAAATGTGTACAATGGTCCAGGTACAGACCATGAGCATAAAATTGGTATAGTGGTGATACATCATTATGTCATTTTCTGTCAACAAGTACAATTTGACTTGTAGCATCCTGTGTAGGCAGAGGGTTTGTAAATTCTACAGCCCTAGGATATGTAGTGAAGCATGAAGTCAACTGAATGGATGTCAATGAATTGGCATGCTCCAGCCTGAACAGAAAACAAATGCATTTCATGAAAAAGAGTGAAGATTTGTCATGGAAATCAGAAAAGAGAATTCCTAAGAGAACTTATTTTTCCCCACACAAACAATTCTCTAGTGGACGCCAACTAGTTATTCTATAATTTAATTCATTTCTGATGCTATCTACCTGGTCATATTCCCCAGGTTAAGGACTCAGTCCCACAAGACTGCTGCCACTTTAGATTCCAAATTCATAACAAAAGACATTCCCCCTACTACTTAGGAAACTCAAAGGATTTTAAGAGCTGTGTAACAGGAACTGAGGACAGTCCAACTATATTTCCTATACCACAGTTTCATTTGATTTGTTACTGAAAGATAACTTAGATTTCATTTTGTACTCAGTGCTTTAAAGTTTCCTGTAGTCATATGTACACACCTACACACACACACACACACGCCTGCATGTGGGTGGTCATATACACATGTGCACATCTCTAGTTATACACTCTCCAAGAAAGCTCAATCTTTTCCATATTCACCCACCTTTTACCAACAAATAGTTTCCCAATTCATTTATTGAGGCCAAAACTTTCAAACAATATATAGATATCTTGCTGCCTATTAAGCATTTGTAACTGAGTGTCTCACAAGCATCTTAAAACCATAGGTTCAAAAATAAACACATTGTATCTTCAAGTCTAGTTGTCTTCCAGTGTACTTTATTTAATAAACAGTACAGTTGACAAAATGTGGGAGTACCATTATCAATTATGTTTCTCAAGAAACATAAAATGTACACTATCAAGACCTCAGCCCCTATTACCAGATCTTGATGATCTTTCCTTTTAATTCTTCTCAAATAATGTCTTCTTTTTAAAACTTTTATTTTGAATTCCTTGATTCTGAGCTCTCTCTATTTTTTAACTGAACTGTTTCCATAGTTCCCTTATGAACCCACTTCCACCTAACACAAGCTTCATCCTGATAATCTCCATTCAACATGATAAAGTTTTAAGTGGTGCGTTGTTCTGAATAGCATGATGAATTCTTTTATAATTTTGTTCTGTCTGCTCGGAGTGTGAATAATCCCATACCTTCCATATCCACACTGTACACTACCTTCATTGGTCACTTAGTAGTCATCTCCATGATCAGATCAATTGTGCCATTACAATGCTTGTGTTCAAGGAACCTTTATTTTACTTAATGATGACCTCAAGCCGGGCGTGGTGGCGCATGCTTGTAATCCCAGCATTCAGGAGGCTGAGACCGGAGGATCCGGGTTCCAGGCCAGCCTCAGCTACCTAGTGAGGCACTCTGCAACTTAGTGAGACCCGGTTTCAAAATAAAGAATAAAAAATAGGGCTGGGGGTATAGCTCAGAGGTAGAATGCCCCTGAGTTCAATCCCCAGTACTGCAAAAAAAAAAAAACCAAAACAACAACAAAAGCAAACAAACAAACAAACAAAAAAATGATGGCCTCAAAACACAAGAGGAGTGATGGACAATTTGGATACTCCAATGAAAGATCTTGATTTAGTAGAGAAAGAAAAAAATATTATCCTGAAATTGCTAGGATCTATAATAAGATCCATGAAATTTATTTTATCCATGAAATTGTGAAGAAGGAAAAAGAAATGTGAATGCATTTTGCTGCTGCACCTCAAACTGCAAAAGTTATAGCCATGGTACATGAGAAGTGCTTGGTCAGATTTTTTTTTTAAAAAGACATTAAATTTGCATATGGAAATACGGAAGTACACACACGTATACAGTTCAGTACTATCTTCAGTTAGTTTTAGATATATATTGAGGAGCGATGGGTTCTTGGAATGTTTTCCCTGAGGTCATGGAGGACCACTGTACTGTCACACAAATGGCTGGGTATTAATTTTGTCTGAAAAAGTTTGCAGTCTTTGAGAGTCCATAAAAAATTATTTAGTGTACACATTCACAAAAGTGAATGCTTACTTCTTACAAATAGTTAAGGTGGCTCTCACTAGACTTATAATAATATCTCTTCATGTGGATTCTAAATGGACTCCAGTGTTTATGACTCTTTAAAATGGACCACTCCTGTTCTAGATCTCTGGATTCATGAGACATCTATAGAGGTCTTTGAATTTTAAAAGCATGTTAAAATCATTATCAAGTTAATTTGTGTCCCCCCGTGACTGAAGTAAACACCACTACCCTTTTTTTAATAAATGAAGAAAGTGAGAGCCATAATAAAGGTCGAATATCATTTTCAATCCAGTGTTCAAATCAAGCTTTTAAAAAAAAATACTCTGTCCCTCATATCCCCAGTCATCTTTAGACTCTTGATCTTATTATTTATTCCAAATTACTAGCTTTCAAACACTGACAGGAAGTCCATAATATTTAAAATATAAGTCCATCCTAGAGAATAAACACATCATGGGATTTTAATCAGCTTTATCAGAAGAGATCAATATAGGGCCTAATGCTATTTATGAAGAAAATATCATGTGAACAAACTTGCTCAATATACACAATGGCTCCAGTAGTGACAAAACAGTTCATCTTCTAGGAAAACAAAGGTCCTTCCATTAAATCGCCACGAATTGCCAGTTAGGCTTCATAAAATTAATAGCTTCTAAGTATAGCTTCAAATAATAATTTAAAAAAAAACACTTTTACTCATTTCCTTTCTTACATTCTTGTAACAAAATAGCAATCTGAAAAATTGGGTTGGTGGAAAGTATATCCAGACTGGAGCTAAATTTACCCTGATAAACTTTATTTTCAACATCAAAGTAAACTATTTCATGTATATTACATTATCCCATTTGTCACTTATAACAATCATGATAAACATGCACAGACATTGTTTTCACTATACGCAAACAAGGAAACCAAGGCACAGGGTTCCTATGCTGATTTTCTGAAACTAGCAAAATTCCCAAACAACTTTGCCACATCAAAGAAATTCCTTATTTATAAATAAATGCCAAATTAAATGTTTAAATTATTATAGTACCCTTAATGACACCCTTATGGTCTTTTTCTAAAGATAAAATTTTGATGGAGGAATTTTATTTATTTATTTATTTATTTATTTATTTATTTATTTATTCATTCATTCATTCATTCATTTTGTCTTTTGGAGTCTAGATTTCAGAAACATAATAAAATTCCCCTTAAAACATTGGTATAATTTTATATTCTAAAATCCACCTCTGCATTTCAATTTTAGTAAAGTGGGTCAATCCTGAAGCAAGATCTTGCTAGTTTCTTTACTTACTCCTTTAAAATACATTTTAATTGCCTCCTACTATCATAATGCTTAACACTATTAGTGTAATTATTGATATTGCATCGCTAATGTACCTGAACTAGCTCTTCTTCATCAGACAACATGACTTTCAGTAATGAATGAGGTCCGCTCTTCAAAGACACGTATTTTGAAAGACTTTGCATAGCTAAAATATAAAGCAATTAAGAGCACGCCATTTACTAACTGATGTATTTGAATTATTAAATATGCCCCTTACCTGAAGCTTCCTGGAGTGTGTTCTACATAGAAATAGGGCTATGGAATTAAGCTTAGGTATTAGAAGCAAAAGTTTAGAAATTAAATATATGACTAACCTATTTTTAAATACAGCTTAGCAAGGAACACATTGCCTATTCAGGGGAACCTCACTAATAGCTAAGATTTATTGAACATTGTACTAAGCATTTTACATACACTATCTCATTTGATCCTCACACAAACCCTCCAAGTTAGTATACTACCTCCACTTTATGTTTGAAAATACCCTGGAGTTTGTATTAGTTTGCTAGGGCAGCTGTAACAAAGTAGTACAAACTGGGTGGCTTAAACAACAGACATTTATTGTTTCACAGTTCTGAAGATTAGAAGTCAAAAATTACACTGAGGGAGAGATCAGTTCCAGGTGTCTCTCCTTTGGCTTACAGAAAGGTATCTCGTCTTGTGCATATATGTATGCAAACTTTCCTTTTCACAAGGACACATTTACATTATAAATGCTTAGTGATATTAGTACTCTCCTCCATCATAAAAAAATTTTTTTGTAATAAATGATTACATAATTCAGATGGATGGATCTGATATCTAGAAAATAAAGGAGAGAAAGTACATATGCTCTGTATGAGGACCAGAACAGGCATTTTAGTTGGGTGGTTCTCCCATCTCAGACTGTTCTATGTTTTGATCTACTCACTATATATAATGATATGGAAATTTTAGGACACCAAGAGATAGAAACACTGTGTACATGTATGTCATTGTCAACATGATTTACATTATGTGAGACACTAATGCACCAATAAAAGCATGTAAAAAATAAAGTTTAAAATAAAAAAGGAGAGGTAGGAACAAATTAAATAATTTGAACTGGTGCCTTTTACTACAGGAAGTGAAAAGTTAAAAGGATATTTATTTATTCCTTGTCAGCTTTATATATGTACTGCTTAAAAGGTGAGTTATTTCATTTCTCCACAAAGTCCTAATTTGCAGAACTGGTACTCTTCACTCAGTTTTGGTAGGAGATAACATTTTCTTCTTTTTCTTTTTTTTTCGAGGTACTGGGGATTGAACTCAGGGGCATTCTACCTCTGAGCTACACCCCCAGCCCTATTTTTTATTCTTTATTTTGAAACCAGGTCTCACTAAGTTGTGGAGTGCCTCAATAGGTAGCTGAGGATGGCCGAGAACCTGGAATCTCCGGTCTCAGCCTCCCAAATGCTGGGATTACAAGCATGCACCACCACGCCCAGCTTCTTCTTTTTCTTTTAAATAATAGAAAATATTTCTAAGAAAATTCCACTTTACTGTTATAGAAAATGAAAGGTGTGCTTTAGCCTTTGATTAAAAAATTTCAAGGACATCTGGGCATAGTGGTGCATACTTGTACTTGGGAGGCAGAGACAGGAGGATCATAGGTTCACAGTCAGCTTCAGCTACTTAGGCCCTCCACAACTTAGTGAGACCCTATTTCAAAATAAAGAATAAAAATGGGGCTGGGGATATAGCTCAGAGATAGAATGTCCCGGGGTTCAATCCCCAGACAACAAAGAAAAAGAAAAAAAAAACTTTAGCTAGTGGCCTAATCTCATGGAAAACTGTTAGGGACTACATGTGAGACTGCCACTTTCTTCTCCCTTTCTTATTCTTCCTTTCTTTATCCTCCATACCTCTCCTCCTTCCTTCATTTCTTTTTCTTTTTTTTCTTTAGCTTTATCTCTTCTTCCTGTTTGCTTTTTAATTTGTAGATATATTAAGGAGATTAGCATATGAGAACAGAATTAAGGAAGGGACTTACACAAATTCTACCTCAAGACAAAGATAGTGACTTTTAATTTTTTTTTTTTTTTTACTTTTTTCCCCTTCTTTAAAGAAACTCCTGTGAGGTTAATTGAATGAAGGTCAATAATTTATTGAAATGTTTAAGTTCCTTTAAGAAGGAAAATTGTATTGTGGTAGGAGCTGGGAAGGTGAGGCTCCTTGGGAGGATTTTCTACATGATCCTCATGAGAGTAGTTTTAAGAGATTATGCTCTACTTGCACCATAACTCTCAGGTTAGGGGGTGATGGGAGACAGCTGGAGAGATCAGCAAGACTTGGATAATGAAAGATGGTGGTAGATGTATCTACGAAAGGTGAGAAAATAATGGAAATTGTGCATTCTTATATATATATATATATATATATATATATATATATATATATATATATATATATATCAAGAGATCCTTAAATAAATGCAGTTGAATTTGTAGAATTTGGATAAAGATTCTGGTGAATAAAGAAATAGTAAAGGGTTTTAATCGGAGTTCTCTTTAAACTCTTTTCCCTTCCAAGCAACAAGATTTGGATTTAATGTCTTATTTTGAATGTTTTCATGGTAATGGGACCCCAGGGACAAATCACCTATGAACCACATCACCAGCCCTATTTTATTTTGAAATAGGATATCACTAAGTTGCTGAGGCTGTCCTCAAACCTGTGATTCTCCTGTCTCACCCTCCCAAACACAGGGATTATAGGTGAGGGCCACCAAGTCTAGCCCTTATTTAGATGGGCTGTCTTTTAAAATTTTTCCTCTGTCATACAAATAATTTGACAGCTCAACCAGGAATTATTAACACCAAAAATCTAGCACAAAACTTGTACTTACACTGTCAGTCTCTTCTTTTTGTTTATCCCAAATCATAGATGTGACCAGGTGATATTAAACAATCTCTGCCTAACCAGAAGCAGGTGTTCTTCAAAATGGTGTTTTCCACTTCTGCCAACTATTTATTTTCTGGAATTCAACAAGTAAACTGTGTCTATGTTTTAACCAAGGCATTTCTTCACTTTTCTCTTTTCTTTTCATTTTAAATCCCATGTGACTCGAATAGGGCTTTAGCTTCATTATGGATCTTCTAATTACACCTTCCTGCTTCTTTAGTTTCTATTTAACCACAAAGGAAAGACTCATTCAATACTGTCTCTATAACCACAGCAATAATAACACGACCATTCTACATTGCTTTATGTTTTCATTATTTTCTTTGCACATAAAAAAGTTGTCAAGAGTTTTAATACTTCATGAGCAATATTCTATAAACTATGATAATATACTGTACTTCTTTGACCTTTTCAATATTGTACGATTTGGTTGGCTGGCTTCTCTATTTATAGTCCTGCTGAGTAGCAGGGAAGAATGAATATCCTGCTGTTAATGAAAATATCATATCTTGAAAGAGTCAAATGATTATATTGTGTTGGCCTAGATGACTATATTTCACAAGATATACAGCAGTAGGCATGTACTTCTCATGTCATTTTCCTGACAAAAGATATAATGAGATCAGCAAATTGCCAAAATTAATTTGTTTACAGAAGAGGTTTGTAACCAAACTAAGAAGAGTTAATGTTGAGCAAAATCTCATTAGAATCAGAAATTTAAAGTTGCATTACTGTTCATTCTTTACTGATAGTATACTTGCATCAGTAAATATGATTACAATTGGTGGAGAATTTTCTTTTGTAGTCTTAAAAACCAACAACAATCCATTTTGGATTTTTTGGAATTGTAGGCTTATGTTTGCATTTTGAACTGAGGAATTTTTTTTAAGTTTTATTCTAAATGGTTTTATTTTATTTTATTTTTGCATTACTGGGGATTGAACCAGAGGCATTCTACCTCTGAGCTACACCCCCAGACCTATTTTTATTCTTTATTTTGAAACAGGGTCTCCCTAAGTTGCAGAGGGCCTCACTAAGTAACTGAGGCTGGCCCCGAACCCAGATCCTCCTGTCTCAACCTCCCAAGTACTGGGATTACAAGCATGTGCCACCATGCCCAGCTTCCTAAATGGTTTTAATGATCAAGATTCTGATTGTCTTTTTGGTTACAAGTATATGCCAACTCAGGCTATGTGGCCTGCCTAAGGAATACTTAATGGCATTCCTAACTATTGTGTGAGCTTCATTAAGCAAATCAGTATTGCTATTCAACTGTTTTTGAAATATACCTTTGTAGCATGGAAAATTCAAAGAGGATATCCAGCCGTTTTATTCCATCAGAAGGAAGATCTTCTGTGTCAGTTTGTGTGGCCACTTTGCCATTATTTGAAAGTAAATTTTGCCCTGAGAACATGTGGAAGAGAATAGCTCAGTGTGGTCCTTGTTCATTTAGCATGATAAAGCATGTGTAAGCAGACCTCATTAATTCAGTGTCCTGGCTCATTTTTCAGGCATCTGAACTCTGCACCAAGACCATAATTACTCAGGACATTCTCTACAGCCCAAGCTTTCAGAAACATGGCTCTGCACACTCACTCTATTCTCAGTAGTTTTATTTTCTTAATGCATTGTAAATGAAGAGCTTTTACTTCAGAGATCTGCAGCCTCCCCTTCTGAGAAGCAGGAGAGATAGGCTTTGCCATGCAAGTTCATTTTCAATTAGTGTTTTGGATTTTCACATTGGAAAAACTAATGAGAAGCCATTATGTGTTAAAGGATTTTGGACAAGTTAGGCTTGATTTATAACATAAGGTGGAATTAGGAGGGCTTATTTTGATTAAACAGCACATCCGTTGGGGTTGTGGAGTAGAGATTTATGAAGAAAAATCAAGTCAAAGAGAGAAAAATGAAATGGCTCTGTACAACAGGAAAAAGAATAAATGGAACTGGTGTGATTGGAGACACTTAATCATATCTGTGAGTAAAACTTCCTGAACTCCTAATAAATACTTAAGTACTTCCCAAACCTTGTAGTGCTTCATCCTCATGCTTATTCTCTAAGATAAACCCATTTACAAAAAATAAAACTGAGAGTCTCAGAAGATGAATGACTTATTTGAGAACAAAGAGCTTGGCTGAGACAGAGCCAAGAATCAAACCCTTGTAGTTGGTATTGTTCTTTATTTTCTGTCTCTAAAGTCTGTGTCATTTTCAATTCTTTATGATGTTCTAGAATTTGTTGGTTCATTTTTCTCAGACTTCTTATACCTAGCAGTGCCTTGGTTCTCACCTAAAAAGTTGAAGATACTTCAGTCTGCACTGATACAAAAAAACTAGTTGGAATTCTTGTTGTTTAGAGAATGGATAATTCACAACATGATAAGAGTTCCTACAGTAATAGGTAAATAAAGATACATCATTTTGGCTCCTAATATCCAGGTTCCTTTTCTTTTATCTAGTTATCACACTGACACATATCTGCTGAACCCTGTTAGTATTATACTACTTATCCCATTTTGTTCTAGGAAAGATTTCAGTTGTCTTCTCCAAAGAAATTCTGTATCTTTTAAAAATACTAATTCTTTCATTTGGAAACAGAAGAATTCTGGTTTTTACTAGTTACCTTATTTTTAAAAAATATATGACAGCTCAGACTTGCAGAAACTATGAGAGAGAAGAGAGTCTGATATTTTTAGTCAGCAAATACATTTTTATTCTTGCATTAAAAAGTTTATATCCAATATAGAATGAAAAAGTAAATCACAAAATTAGAGTAAAGTACCTCAAATTTAATATTTTCCTTTAGATTATTTTTCCTTTCCTCCCAGTTACAGCATTAGTTTCTTCTTAGGACTTAAAGAAATTCTATTGTTTTATACTCCTCTAATTTCTTTATCAATTTCCCTCTACACTTTCCTCATTCTAGCGATTCAAATGTTGGAAAGTATTAGAAAGGAAAGACAAGACCATTTTAAGGAAAATGGATTATAAGTCGCTAAGAGAGAATCTGCCCTATAACATATCTGCACAAACTGTGCATATGTATATTTCAATTCTTCTTACTATCATTTTTTGTTATCATATGTTTTTAAACATCCTTGAGTTAATAAGTTCCAGGCCTAAAGTTAACAAATGTCACTTATCAGTAATCAAAATGAAAAAGTTGGACATCCATTGTAGGAAAAACTCATTTACTCATTCAGAGTTTGTGAATTCTTCCTTAGTGCAGCCACTATGGAAATCAGTGTGGAAAATCATTAGAAAACTGAGAATAGAATTACCATGTGATCCAGCTAGACAACTCTTGGATATCTTTCTGAAGGAATTGAGATCAGAATACTATAGTGATCTTTCTATAGCAGCACAATTCACAACAGGCAAATCATGGAACCAATGTAGGTGTCCATCAACAGATGACTGGATTACAAAAATACTGAATTATCATTGTATAGTATTTCATTCTGTAGGCTTTCTCTTTAGAATTCTTATGGTTTCCTTTGATGAGTAGAAACTTTTTAGTTTAATGTCATTCCATTTATTAATTATTGCTTAAATTTTCTGAATTATGAGTGTTTTGTTGAGGAAGTTTCTACCTGTGTCTATATGTTAGAGTTTTGGACCTATTCCCTCCTCTAGTAGCTTCACAGTCTCTGGTCTAATTTCCAAGTCTTTGATCCATCCCAAGTAGACTCCTGTGCAAGATAAGAGGTAAGGATTTAGTTACACTTTTCTACAACTGGATAATCAGTTTTTTCCAACACTATTTGTTGAAAAGCTGTCAACTGAACACTTCACAAAAGAAGTTACAAATGGCCAGCAAATGCATGAAAAAAAGTTCAGTACCATTAGCAATCAGTGAGATACAATTCAAAACTACAATGAGATTCCATCTAACCCCAATAAGAATGACAATCATCAAGAAGTCAAAAAACAATAAATGTTGGAAAAGATGTGGGGAAATTAAAACTCTTCTACACTGCTAGAATTGCAAATTAGTTTAACTGTCATGGAGATCAGTGTGGAGATTTCTCAGAAAATAGGGAATGGATCCACCATATGATTCAGCTATACCATTCCTGATCTTTCCAAAGGGGCTGAAATCAAAGAACTACAGTAATATATGCATATCATACAGAATAATTCACAATGGCCATTATGGAACCAACCTAGGTCTCCATCAACAGATTAATGAATTACAAATTATGGGATATCAACACAATGGAATTCCACTCAGGAATAAAGGAGAACAAAATTGTATCAGTTGTGAAAAATGAGAGGTCCTAGAGAACATTACGTTAAGTGAGATTATCCAGTCACAGAAAGTGAAGGATCATATGTTTTCCTAATATGTGAAAGTGAGGGAGTAATTGGGATACCAAAGGGACTCCAGATAATGGAGGAGAAATCTCAGTGGAGCCATGGAGGTGGTCTAGGGGAAGAGAAGGGGGAGGAGTGAGAATCATTGAAGGAATTACTACCATTAGCTTTGTGTACATATGTGAAAATACCAAGCTTAGTGCTGTATATGAGGAAAAGAGGGATTCAGAGGAAGCGGAGAAAAGCCCACATAGGTGCATGTATGTGATTTACATTATGATGTGATACTATAATTCATATAATAAAAGCATATTTTAAAAAATAAGGTTTGAAAAATAAAAGTTTCTGTATGGATAATCATCTTCTTTAATTGCCAATGTAGAAAGAATCCTGTCTCTCTCTCTCTCTCTCTCTCTCTCTCTCTCTCTCTCTCTCTCTCTCTCTCTCATGGTACTGAAGATTGACTCCAAGGGCATTCTACTTCTGAGCTACACTCCCAGCCCTATTTTATTTTTATTTTGAAACAGAATATTGCTAGGTTGATAAAAGTCTCATTACTTGCTGAGACATTCCTTGAACCTGTCATCCTCCTGTCTCAGCCTTCCATACCAGGCACTCTAATCAGTCTTTAAACATTCATCTTTTACTCTTATGACTTGCCTTATTCTCTATTTTTGAAATTTTTTACATTTCCAAACTGGAACTACTAGTAAGTAAATAATATGTGATTAAAACTCTCCTGTACCAGCCAGGCATGGTGGCACACACTGATAATCCCAGTACTTGGGAGGCTGAGACTGGAGGATCTGGGTTTGCAGTCATCCTCACCTATTTAGTAAGGATCTCCACAACTTAGTGAGACCCTGTTTCAAAATAAAGAATAAAAATAAGACTGGGGATGGAGCTCAGAGGTAGAATGCCCCTGGGTTCAATTGCTAGTAATAAAAAAATATAAAGCTCTCCTGTACAGTGATTTGCTTCATACAGGTGAGCCAAAACAATTTTCACTATAAAGAAAAGAATAACTGACTGATTAATCTCAGTATAATGTTCCATCCATTTCCTTTAAATGACATAATTTTGTTCTTCTTTATGGCTGAGCAAAATTCTATTATATATATCCCATAAATTTATAATTCATTCATCTGTGATGGACATCTTGGCTGGCTCCATAATATGGTAATTGTGAATTGTGCAGCTATAAACATAGCTACGTATGCATTACTTTGGAAGTTAGGCTTCCATTCTTTTGGGTAGATACCCAGAAATGTGTAGGTTCATTTCCATTCATCTGAGGATCTTCTATACTGTTTTCCAAAGTGACTGCACTAATTTACAATCCCACCAACAATGTATTAGAGTTTCTATTTCTCCACATCCTCACCAGTATTTTTTCTGTTTGTGTTTTTAATGATTGCCATTCTAACTTGGGTTAGGTGAAATTTCAGGGTAGTTTTTTTTTTTTTTTTTTTTTTTTTAGGTACTGGGAATTGAACTCAGGGGCATTCTACTTCCGAGCTATACCCCCAACCCTATTTTTTATTCTTTATTTTGAAACCGGGTCTCACTAAGTTGCGGAGTGCCTCACTAGGTAGCTGAGGCTGGCCGCGAACCTGGATCCTCCGGTCTCAGCCTCCCGAATGCTGGGATTACAAGCGTGCGCCACCACGCCCGGCTTCAGGGTAGTTTTGATTTGCATCTCTCTGCTAATAATGTGGAACATTTTTTCATACATTTATTTGCTAAGTGGGATTAGTTAGTCACAAAAAGTGAAAAGTCAAATGTTTTCCCTACTATGTAGAAGATAGGGAGAAGATTGGGTCATAAGAGGGACTCCAGACAAAGGAGGAGGAACTTCAGATGCGTAAAGAAGGTGACATGCACAAACCTATCAAAGTCAATTACTGTGCTAAGCATGGGAAGGGGGGGGGTACAGTGGGAACTGGGGTAGGGCTCAATGAGTGCTGTATGCATGTCTATCTTATGACCGTGAACTTCATGAAGATGTATAATTACAATTCACCAATAAAAATTTTTTAAAAATGTCTGTGGTTGGAGTAGACAGAAATTAAGGAAGTGAAATTATAGGTAAGCCTCAGCATGGACAACTGCAATAAAGTAAACATGGAGAGATTATAAAGAGATTTACCTCAATGTCTCAAACTTCAACAGTTAAAACTTGCTTTATTTTTACTAAGAGATTTTGTGAGGATATACTGTGAGGCATAAAGAGCAAATGGAAAAAATCAAGAGACTGGGTGTGGTGGCATATTTGTAATCCCAGTACTTGGAAGGCTAAGACAGGAGGATTGCAGGTTCACCACCAACACAGCCAGCCTCAACTACTTAGTGAGGCCCTCTGCAACTTAGTGAGTCTCTGTTTCAAAATAAAGAATACAAAACAGGGCTTGAAGTATAGCTCAAAGGTAGAATGCCCCAGAATTCCATCCCCAGTACTGAAAAAAAATCAAAATAACCAATTTTTAGAAGTATCTTTAGGGGAAAATTCCATGTATTTTTGGTTCTAAGCAAAACTGAAAAGTTAACAGATTCTGATTAAGATTTTTTTAATGTTTTGGCAGGAAAAGTTCTGGGTTTGGTGTTGGAATACTTACTGCTTCTTTAAAACAATAATGAAAATTAAAACCTTGATTTTTAAGACCCTCACTCCAAAATTTACAAGATGACAGATCACCAAGCAATCTATTTCTTTCAAAGATGTAATTATAGTTGTCCCACCCTTAATTACTTTAGATAATCATGATTTATTTGAGTATGTTGTGAAGGTACAGTGATTTATGTTATTCATCATAATGGTTTTGAAGCAAGCTTAAATATATATATATATATATATATATATATATATATATATATATATATATAGTATATTTGCATTTTGTAGTAATGTGGATATGAATATATGCACAAAACAAGCGAAGTCAGTGTGAGACCAAATGTATGATCTAATACAACACATATGCATGCTTATGGTGCATACAACATAGCAGCAACAATGTATCAGAGAATAAAGTTGAATTAAATATAAAGGTATTGGACAGAGAATTTTGGCAACACAACCTGCAACAGTTATATAATGTGGTGGCTATAGCATGCCACCATTTTGCTGTTATATAATATGATAGCTATACCATTCCACCTATATGCAGGAATATAAGATGGTACCTGCTATATTCTACCATTTTACACACAACTGAATAGACATATGATTCAGTGTTCTAATGAAGAAAATATGTATGAAATGAAGCATTGAGAGTGTGAGACAGATTTGACATACCGCTCATGTATCCTACACACATGGAAATCCATGTGTATTAGAATCAGAAGAGACTAATCCATGAAAATCAAATATCTAATACATTGTAATGCCTGCAGTATTGCATCTATAGATTGTGCTGCCCAAATATTGCCACCCTACACACCAAACAAATCATTTAACGCACAGCAGAATTGAGAGTGGGAGAGAGAGCCATGGTGTAAGGAAACCAAAGGTTATTGCTGGCGAATGTAACAAAGCTAACCATGCAGCATATCAACAAACACCACATACAAAAGATTTGAGCCATGAATATGTGAGACAGAAAGTAGAATCGAGTTCTGAACATACCTAACATGTTCCAGGTGCAGAATGTAAGAGTCAAAACATGAGAAGCCATACCCAAAATAAAAACAAATACATTGTAGAAAATGGGTAACATAACTAGAAACAGAATGGAGCAAAGCATGTGAGAGAGTGAAAAGATGATAGGTAACTTGCAACAGCTCTAGAGCAGAAAGCTCACCATACCTCCTATACTGTAAGCAAGCATTCAGCATCCCAACAATAGAATCAAGTGATGTGTATCATCATATGTTGCACATACATAACAGGTTACAGGTGTAGATCACAAGAGACAAAACACGAGACACTATACAGAAAATACTAATGACGTGTATTGTCGAAAATAGGTACTATACCAAAAATGAGAATGGAGTGATGTGTGTGGAAGAAAAAAAGAAGAGTCTAATACATAGCTTTCTTACAGCTTTCCAACAAAGGACAAATGGAGTAATACACCAAAACAACAGAAAGGAGTAATGTTTGGGAGATAAAAAAGCTTAATGCACTTAATGCAATACCTAACGTACAATGTTGTAGCTCCTGAATCTAATTGCAAAACCACAACAATGAGGAACATTACAATTAACACACTGCAGAATTGTGTGTGCCAGCAGGAAAGGATAATATAGTACATACCATATCTCAAATTTTAAAGTTATGGTTCATTACATATCTACACACAACCCGCCATGGAAATAAATCTCAAATACATTGTTGTGCATACAATGTTGTATCTATATATTGTGCTGCTCAAACTGTGCTGCCCTACACACCAAACAAATCATTTAATACAGCAGAGTGGAGAGTGTGTGTGACAGAGAGAGACGATGTAAGGAAACTGAAGGTTAACCCTGGCAAATATAAGTAGGCTAACCATGCAGCATATCAACAAATACCACATACAAAAGAATTCTTGAGCCATGAAAATGTGAGACAGAAAGTGAAATCCAGTTCTGAACATGCATAACATGTTCCAGCCACAGAAAATAAGAGTCAAAACATGAGATGCCATACCCAAAGTAGAAATGAAATGCATTGTAGAAAATGGGTAACATAAGGAGAAACAGAATGGAATAAAGTATGTGGGAGAGCTAAAGGATGATACATAACATTACAACAGCTTTAGAACAAAAGCTCACCATAGCTCATATACTCTAAAAAGAACTATTGTAATAGATTGATGTGATGTGTGTTGTAGCACCTATGTAATAGTAATGTAACTGAAGGGAACCATGTGTGGGTTGGGTGACAGAATGTGCCTTCTAATACCTAAATCTACAGCCCTTCATTGTAAGTGGGAAACCATGCCACCCTACATACAAAACAAATATAGAACACACATCTGAATGCAGAGTGTGTGTGAGAAAGATGGTGGAGTGAACCCGAATGTAAATATTAAGCAAGCTGTATATCATAATTGATAAGCCATCCAACCCTACACACAAAATAGATCTGAAATAGATGGTGTTGCATAGGTAATGTGATATACAAGATAAGAAACGGTGTGTAAAAGTATAAATAATTTATACTTTACATTAACACACAATATTACAGCTATAGATCATATTAGCTAAATAAACTTACACTGAAATTAGACCTGAAATATATTAAAGTAAAAATAGTATAAAATACAATAAAATGGAGCAATGTAAACATGAGAGACCATGTGTAATCTAATATATTCATACAATGTTACAGCTCTAGATCATAATAGCTAAACCATACAACCATACACATGAAAAACACACCAGAATGTAGTGAGTTGTGTAAGAAAGAAGATATAATCTAATACATAACATGCAATGAGTTTTATAGCTATAGACCTTACCCTACACTCTAAACATAAAGTACACCTGAAATCTTATGTACTAGACAATACTTCCTGGTGATACACACTTTACTCCATTCTGTTTGTAATATTACTTATAGTACACAATATATTTCACATATATTTTGTTCATAGGTTTGTACTGTTTATATATTGGCATCTATAGCCAGATAGTTTAGGGTATGTTCACTCAGTTACACATACATGGTTCCATTCTGGTGTATATCATATATTACCCATCTACTACAATAGTTTTTTTTAGAGTATAGAAGATATGGTGGGCTTTGTGCTCTAGGGCTGTAACAACGTATTTCTATTATGTTAGATTATCCTTTCCTTTTCCCACAAAACATGCTCCATTCTGTTTTTTTGTTATATTATGCACTTTCTATGTTTCATGTGTATTTTGGGTATAACCTCTCATGTTTTGACTATTATGATCTGCAGCTGGAACATGTTATGTATGTTCGGAATTGGATTGTACTTTCTCTCGCACATCCATGGCTCAGTTCTTTTGTATGTGGTATTTGTTAATATGCTGTATGGTTAGTTTTGTTATGTAAACCAGTGTTAACCTTCGAATTTCTTACACCATTGCTCTCTCTGACACATTCTCCATTCTGCTGTATGTTATTATTTGTTTCGTGTGTAGGGGTGCATGGTTTGGGCAATACATTGTAGGTTAGGTAATAGATTGCACCGTCTACCTCCCACACATAGCTCCTTTCGGTTGTACGTTCTATTACATATGTACTACAAATATTTCAGGTCTATTTTTGTGTAAGGTTTTTGGTTAGCTCTAATGTATGTATGTATGTTTTGTATTTAGTATTTTATTATTTATTTATTTTTTTGGTACTGGGGATTGAAGCTGAGGCATTCTACCTCGAGGTACACTCCCAGCTCTATTTTTCTTCTTTCTTTTGAAACAGTGTCTCAATAAGTTTCAGAGGGCCGCACCAAATAGCAGAGGCTGGCTGCGAACCTGTGATCCTCCTGTCTCAGCCTCCCATGTACTGGGATTATAAGTATGCACCACCATGCTTGGCTTGATACGTTCAGTTTTATACCCTCATCACTCCTACAGTGTTGTGAGGTCTTATTATGTAAACCAATATATTTCAGGTCTCATTGTGTGTAGGGTCACATGTTTTAGCTATTAGGATGTATCTATGTTCCCTATTATATTACAAGTTGTTTCTCACTGACACCTCAAACCAACCATAGATCTAGTTGTAACATCGGATGTATGTTAGGAATTATTATACATTCTCACTCACAGGCATCACTCATCAGTCATCACCCTATTTAGTAGTAATATTACTCTTGTATTTCAATTTATTTTTATAAATACATATTTTATATGTACTAAATATATTTGAGATTAGTTTTTAAATGTAGTGTTGCATGGTTTAGATATAAAATGACATAATTTTAAAATTGTATGTATGGAATGTACTAGATTATACTTTCCTGCTGACACACACAATTCTCCATTGTGTTAATTACAATATTCCTCACATAACACCTCCAAAGTCATTTTTGTGGTTTTGTCATTAGAATCAAGAGCTATAACATTGTATGTCAGGTATAACATCATGCTTTCTATTTTCCATGCCTAACTCCATTCTGTTTCTTGGTATATTAACTATTTTACTTTTTGCAGTACAGCTGTAATAATGTACAAATGTTATGTATTAGATTATCCTTTCGTTCTTCAACATACCTTGCTCCATTCTCGTTTTGGTCATATTGCCTATTTTCTACAATACACCTCATTAGTATTTTGTGTAGAGTGTCTCATGTTTTGACTATTGTGATCTACAGCTGTAACCTGTTATGTATGTGCAGTGTCTCATGATACTTTCTCTCTCACACATCGCTCAATTATTTTGTTTGAATGCTGAATGCTTGCTTAGTTTAGTGTTCTCCAGCACTGTTTGGTTTCATTATGCCTTCTCTCTCACACACATTCTCCATTCTGCTGTATGTTATATATTTGTTTTTTAGTAGGGTCACATGGTTTCTGGATTATAATCAGTAGCTGTAACATTGGAGATTGCAAGTTCTATCTCCCACATATGTTTCCCTTTGTTTGCATGTTGTATATAGGTACTATAACATACTTCAGGTGTATTTGTGTGTATGATTTACGGTTAGCTCTAATGATTTATAGCTGTGTGCATGTGTTGTAGTTGATTATACATTCTCTTTTATCTACTCATCACTACACTCTCTGGTATCCTTTGCTACTTATGTAAAACAGTATGTGTCAGGTCTAATTGTGAGTAGGGTTTCATGTTTTAGCTATTATGATGTATAAATGTAAGAGTGTATCCATGTAAGAGTGTATCTATGTTCTGTAATATATTACAAGTTGTTTCTCACTAATACCTCACACTGACCATAGATCTGTAACCCTTGATCCAGGTTCTGTATCAAATATTACAAGTTGTTTTTCAAAGACACCTTGCACCATTCTTTGTATGTTATCTGACTGCCATAGATGCCACCTCTATTTTGTGTATAGGATGTACAGTTAGCAACTAGGCTTTAAAGCTGTAATACTATATGCATGTTATATATTTGATTATACTATGTCTCACTCATACTCTTTGGTCCATTCTTTTATATGTTATAATACCTATTTTCACTTCTATTTTGTTTATACAGTATATGGTTAGTTTTGTGTTCTCTAGATGTAACATTAGATGTATGTGAGTAGTTTGAAATATATATTTGTATATGAGTATGTATATAAATTTATAAATATGTAAATATATATATACATATATATATATATATATATATATATACGAAATTTGTTTTCAGTATAGGGTGGCATGGTTTAGCTCTAGTAGTCTATAGCTTTAATATTCTATGTTATGTTCTCTTCATTCTGTTGTTTGTTTTTTTTTTTTAATTTTTTATTGTAGTAATTTGTGCAATATAGCATACATCTTTGTTAAGTACGAGTTGTTAACAACATATTTGCACACTGTTATTTGTAATATTACTTATAGAACACAGTGTGTTTCATGTATATTGTTAGTAGGTTTGTACAGTTCAGATATTGGCATCTATAGCTGTATAGTGTAGGGAATATGTTCACTCACTTACACACGGTACCATTCTGATGTACATCATATATTATCCATCTACTGCAATAGTTCTATTTAGATTATACAAGGTATGGTGAGCTTTGTGCTCTAGAGCTGTTACAATGTATATGTCATGTATTAAATTATCCTTTCATTCTCCCACATGCCTTGCTCCATTCTGTTTTTAGTTATATTACCTATTTTCTACAAAACATTTCATGTCAGTTTGTGTATAGCATCTCATGTATTGACTTTTATGATCTGCAGCTGGAACATGTTATGTATGTTAAGAATTGGAGTATACTTTCTCTCTCACACATTTATCACTCAACTTTTTTGCATGTGGTATTTGTTTATATGCTGTAGGGTTAGCCTAGTTAAGTTTGCCAGTATTAACCTTTGGTTTCATTATATCGTTTCTCTCCATCTGCTGTATGTTAATTTTTTTTGCATGTGTGCAGGGTTACATGGTTTTGGGAACACAATCAACAGCTGTAACATAGATTATGTAATAGATTGGACATTTTGTCTCTCATACATTGTTCCTTTTGTTTGCATGTTCTATTAGAAATGTAGCACAACATATTTTAGGTCTATTTGTGTTTATGGTCTTTGGTTAGCTCTAAAGATCTATACTACCTTGTAATTCAATATATTTCTATACTTTGTATACATCATATATGTATATGTACTACAATATTTTTGAGATTTGTTTTGAATGTTCAGTTGTGTGGCATAGATATATAATGTTCTATAACTTAAAAATTCTATTTGAGGTATGTAGTAGATTATAGTATCCCACTTGCACACACAATTCTCCATTGTGTTATTTGTAATATCCCTTATGTAATACTCTGAGGTCATTTCTGTGGTTTCGCCATTAGAATCAATAGCTATAACTTGTTTAAGCTGTAACTGCGCTATTGGTTTTAATTTACTGATTCAATTTATCTATTTGAATTAAGGAAAAGAGCTCTCAGCACTGTTACAACACTTCTGAATATTACTTACCTCCCAAGATTTTCTTACTCATTCCCCTCTATCTTTAATCTTGTCTCCTGTTTCTTATGGCTTTTCACCATATAAAAGTATAAATCTTGTCTTTGAATTCCTCCTTCTCACTGTTCTTTTCTGTGGCAACCCATCAGCATTACAGAATAGCACATGCAATGTGCAAAGAATGAGAAAATGATTCACCTGTTAGGAAGAGAAAACGGTGTGAGCCGAGTGTGGTGGCACACACTTGTAATCCCAGCATTTGGGAGGCTGAGACCAGAGGATCTGGGTTCACGGCCAACCTCAGCTACCTAGTGAAAGCCTTCCACAACTTAGTGAGACTCTGTTTCAAAATAAAGAATAGAAAATAGGGCTGGAGGTATAGCTCAGAGGTAGAATGCCCCTGAGTTCAATCCCCAGAACTGCAAAAAAAAAAGAAAGAAAGAAAACAGTGTGATAAGAGATTGAATGGTTAAGGGAGAACTCTAGTGCAGATTACATCATATATAGTACATTCAGTAAGTCAGCATTACCTCCAATTTTTTGTTTCTGTGTATGTATTTGAGGTTACTAGGGGTTGAAACCAGGAGCTTCTACCTCTAAGCTACAACCCAACCCTATTTGTTTTTTGAAACAGGGTGTCGCTAAGTTGCTAGGGATGGCCTTGAATCTGCAGTTCTCCTGTCTCAGTCTCAGTAGTACTGGAATTACAGACATATGTCACTGTGCCCAGATCTTATCTCCAAATCTTTGCTATGCTTTCAAATAAGCAGCACTGTATTTTAGCTAGTTTTTCTTTAAATTTGTTCATTTTGAAAATTTTATATTCATCCTAAGCAAATAATTCATAAAATATTGTTTGGTATATCTACTAAAATTATTTTCCCCATTTCAACCTGTATTAGGTGTCACATTGTTTGGTGAATACTGTTACAATGAATTAGAAGCTATTAAGGCTTTAGCTAGAGAATTTTAGCTAAATTAACTTTATCCTAGTATTCGACATAACTTAGAGGTGATAAAATAGAATTTTAAGACAAGTAAAAAATAACTATATCAGTCTTTGCTAAAGGAATAAAAAGGAACAATTCAAGAGACCTGATAGGCAATAAATATATCTTACTGATAATTTTATGTGGTTGGCAACTTTAAAATGATGCCAAAGTTTGAATCTGGGTACATGGGAAAATGAGAACATAATTAATAAAATTGATACTGTCTAGAAGAACCACTGGTCTATGAGAAGCTTAGTTTGGGAGTTTGTGACTGCTTCTTCAATCCTCCACTGCTTTCTGCATGCTTCCCCTTAAATACCTCAGCTATTTCCATTACAGAGACCATCACCAGGCAATTCAGGCCAACATCCATCAGGATGTTCTTGACTTTTGACACCTTGTCAACACTATATCTGTAGTTAGAAAAAAACTCCCAAACTAAGCTTCTCATAGACCAGTGGTTCCTCTAGACAGTATCAATTTTATTAATTATGTTCTCATTTTCCCAGGTACCTAGGTCTGCATTAGTGTGTAGAAGGAGGAGCAAGAGACAGTATTGGTGACACTGAAGCAATGATCATTTACAAATGATCATCTACCTCATGGTTTACAGATGCATTGAGGATGGATATCATTTCAAAATGGAGCAGTGGCAAAACATAAAATGCTTTATATTTTGTTTGACAGTATTCCGAATTTTTAAATTGAATAATATGATGAGAAGAAAAGGGGTTTGATTAGAAATAAAACCTTGATCAAACATAGACTGTAGAAAAGTTGATAAGAGAGTTGGGCACGGTGGTGTAAGCCTATAATCTCTGTACTTGGGAGGCTGAGACAGGGGGAGACTCTCGGCAACCTAGGGAGACCCTATTTCAAAATATAAAATAAAAAGGGGTGGGGCTGTAGCTTGGAGATCGAATACCTCTGAGTTCAATCTCTACTACAGATGAGAGAGAGAGAGAAAGAGAGAGAGAGAGAGAGAGAGAGAGAGAGAGAGAGAGAGAGAGAGAGAGAGAGAGAGAAACATAGGGTACTGGAACTGTAACCAAGAGTGGTGATGTTATAATAGTAAATGTAAGAGCAGGAACCAGGACTGAAGAATAACAGGAAAATACTAATCTTGTCAACTTGGTCCTTGTGGTTATTTAGGAAGTAGACTATTGGCATGATTTAAAAAAATAGTACATTATGACCATGAAAAGAAACTGAATGGAAGTCTCAAATCACCAGGATAGTGTTTATGCCTAAAAATAAGCAGAAAGTTAAAGACACAGGACATAAATGAGATTATAGAGTACCAAGTGGTGCTGAATTTATTCCTTTTAATTGTGATCCATATTCCTCTTTTATGAGTATTCTCGTAAAAAATGGTACATAATATTTAATGAAAACAGACCTATAAGAATGTTATGGATTTAATTTGAAGTATTCACATGAATGGAGTTCAATAAAATTATTTTATTGGTACAAAAGAATGCACCCACAGATGCTTTCCTATGTCTTTGTGGCTTCATTTTTTAAAACACAGAATCTGCTGTGGGAACAAAGTAACTAATATGCCTATCTCACAAACAAAGTCTTCTCACTAAATTTACAGCTAAAAACACAGATCCAATAAATTCTTACTATGTCTTAACATCATGTTTTCCACTCCTGTCTCTTTCTTTTGTAATGAAATAAGATCTGTTATTTTCTAGCTTGCAAATCAAAGAACTCTCAGAACTTCTCTAGTTCAAAATTCAAATAATTTGTACTATTTTTAATTTGGAAAAAAATTAATTTAGTAAGAGATTATACACAGGGAGTAATGGTCTAATCAGATACCCAAGGGCTTTGAATTTTTATTTTGTTGTGGTGCTGGGGATTTAACTCAGGGACACTTTACCAATGAGATGCATCCTAAGCTCTTTTTAAATTTTTTTCTATTTTGAGACAGGGTCTTATTAAGTTGTTCAGTCTGGCTTCGAACTTGTGATCCTCTTGCCTCAGCCTCC
Organism: Graphiurus murinus; assembly: GCA_004027655.1. Classification (NCBI taxonomy): domain Eukaryota; kingdom Metazoa; phylum Chordata; class Mammalia; order Rodentia; family Gliridae; genus Graphiurus; species Graphiurus murinus. The sequence goes on from PVLC010005395.1 coordinate 59,594, forward strand.
TGAGTAAATGTATCAAATCTGTGCCCAGATTTGGGGGCTTTGATGTATTAAGATACATTTGTATTTTGGGTTTTTAGTCTTATCTTTTTTCTTCCATTAAACTAGTAGAGAATGTCTTTTATAAACGATTTAAATGCCAGGAGATAATCACCAAGGAATGCAAAGGTTGATAATAGTATTTGTGCAGATGTGTTAACTACCAAGTAAAAGTCTATTAAGATGTTTTAATGATATATAGCTAATTATAACTCACTTCAGGCAGAGTAGTTGTTAAATGACAGTAGCAATACGTGTGCTTGCTTTCTTAGCACACACCACACATCCTCTTTTAACTGCTTTGTTCAAACAATACTGTCAAAACTGGCTTTGAAGGTCCTTATTTATTTAATTCAGGTTAGGTCCAGGCTACCTAACCTGATCTGACCTTCAATTTTTCTTTCAAGAGGTTTTGCTTGAACTTTTTACATTTATTTTACCCATGGAAACCCAAGGTTAGTGCTGCAAATAAAGACTAAAATTTTAAAATAGAAGCTGGGTGTGGTAGTGCACACTTGAAATCCCAGTACTTGGGAGGCTGAGACAGGAGAATTGCAGGTTCACAGCCAGCCTCAGATACTTAGTGAGGCTTTCCAAAACTTAGTGAGACTCAGTTTCAAAATAAAAAATAAAATATGAGCCAGGCATGGTGGCACAGGCTTGTAATCCCACCATTTGGGAAGCTGAGACCGGAGGATCTGGGTTCAAGGCCAGCCTCAGTTATGTTGTGAGGCACTCCGCAACTTAGTGAGACCCTGTTTCAAAAATAAAGAATAAAAAATAGGGCTGGGGGTATAGCTCAGAGGTAGAATGCTCCTGAGTTCAATCCCCAGTACCGCAAAAAAATAAAATAAATAAATAAAATAGAATATCTTCTGATGACATCAAAGTAAAATGGAATGTATGCTGCGTGAAATAAATATGAAAATCTTCCCAGAAACATTAGAGATATAAAACTAGCAGGAAAAAAATTAATTCTCCTCTATTTGGTTGGTCCATTAGATGAGTTGATCACATGGTATATTACACAGAGGCACAGGACCTTGCCCTGTCTGAGAGGAGGTGTTTCCAGTAAAGGCAATGGGTACTGCTGGAACAGAATCCTCATAAAGCACCCCAACATGGCACAATTCTGGCTTCTCTTCCGGGCATCAGCTGGTCAGCTGGCGGTGCCTTCCCATGCTCAGGAACCAGCCAGCCCATCACCTCTGGCCGGCTCCAATTTCTTCCCTATGAAGCCCCGTACCGGTCCTTAAGACAGCCCCCTACCCTGCCTATAAGTATTGGTTGTTTCCCTTTGTATTCAGGAACAATAAACTTTCTCTATCACTCTGTTCCTCCGACCTCCGATGGGATCCCTGGGTCCCCATCCCCTTACATTGGTGCCGAAACCCGGGAAGGAAAGGGTCTCTTTCTACCACCAGAGAGCCCTCCTTTCCCCCGGTGGCCCAGGGACCCCGTCCTCATCTGCCTCTTCGAATGCTCCACCCCAACACCCACCACCAACCATTTGGTAAGTTTTCCCCAGCACCTTCCCTTTTCCCACCCCCACCTTCCCTTTCCCACTCACTAACCTCCTTGTACCCCGCCTCCTCCCCTCCCCTCCCCTCCCCTCCTCTCCTCTCCTCCAACTGATACTGAGCTGATGGTGGACCCGCTTGCTCAGAGCCACGGGTAATCTCAGCGCTGGGTGACTCGAGACCTCCGGCCTTTTGGCCGGGGCTAAGGGGCTGAGATGACGACCTGGCCCCCTTCTCACCCACTGTACCCCACTGGGGGTGCACTCCCACTGGGAGTGTTGTCATGCACACGGTCCCTCTGGGAACGCCCACTGTATGACCCTGTTCTGTTAGGTCAGAGGTTTTTTTTTTTCTCTCTCTCTCTCTCCCACTATGTTCCTCTCCCTCCACCCCCCTCCCTGCTGGCAGCCTTCTCAGGTGCCTTTTAAATAATTTAAAGACTCTCCCTAAAACCTAAAATTTTAAAGGCTCCCTAGATCCCCAAATTCTCCAGGATTTGTTTACTTTCTGTGAGCACTCAAAGAGGCAGAAGGAGGTTCCTAAAATCCTTTTCCCTCCTACGCTCTCAGCCAGACCTCATAACTGCTTGCTTTCCATTTCAGGTCCTCCTGGCTTACAAACCTCTCAAACCTCTCAAACCCTCCAACTCCTCCTAAATGACCTTGCGGAGGGAGCAGCTGCAGCTGCTACTGAAGCCACTACTGCCCCTGGCTCTAGCCTAAGGCTAGCCTTTAACACAAGGGCCTTAAGCCCCCCCTCCACACACACACACTGGCCAGGGAACAATCAGCTCCAGCGGGCTCTTCAGGAATGCTGTCAGTCCTCCTTCGACAGCGTGTCCCATCTCCCTTCAGCTCCCTCTGGGCCTCCACTGGTACTCGTTCCTCTCCGGGAGATGGGGGGAAATGAGGGTATTGTGCAGGTTCATGTTCCCTTCTCTATGGGTGACCTCTCTCAGATAAAAAAGAGTCTGGGCACTTGCAAAGCTACTCTGGTCTCCTAGGTTAAGGAATTTGTTTATCTCACCCAGGCTTACAGCCTCACCTTTACATGATACTCTCCACTACCCTCCTCCTGGAGGAGAGGCATAGGGTTTGGGAACAGACCAGGCAACATGCAGATCAAAATAGACAAACGGATCCCAGACACCCCCTGGGGGCTGAGGCCGTCCTGTACCGGGACCCTGACTGAGACTAAAACAACCTCAATCACATTCTTAGACGGGACCAGTTTATCACCTGTTTAGTTGTGGAACTCCATGGGGCTGCTCAAAAATCTATTAATTTTGAAAAATTACAGGAAGTTATCCAGGATAAATATGAAAATCCATCTTCCTTTTTAGAATGCTTAAAAAAGTCTCTCCTCCAATATACTAACCTAGATCCTGAATCGCCTGATGGCCAACAATTGCTTATGACTTACTTTTTCTCCCAATCTTATCATAATGCCAGAGTCAAGCTTCAAAAGTTAGAGAGAGGCCCCCTTACACCCCCAGCAGACGTCCTCACAACTGCCTTTAAGGCATACCACTGTCACAATAAGCGTAAACAACACCAAAAGTGTATCCTATTGGCCCAGGCCCTTAAGACCACCACTAACAAATGGCCCTCACCTGTCACACGAAAGACTGACCCTGATTCAGCCTGCTTCAAATGCAGAAAAAAAGGCCACTGGGCCAAAAAGAAAGGCCACTGGGCGAAAAGGAAGGCCACTAGGCCTGCTTCAAGTGCGGAAAGGAAGGCCACTGGGCTAAAGCATACTCTAACCCTCGGTCCCCTAAAAATCTATGCCCCAAATGTCAACAAATGGGTCATTAGGGATCGACCTGTCCTTCCGACCTGGCTCTCTTGGGGCTAGCCACTAATTAACAGGGCCCTGGGTCTCTGGCACCAGTCATTCCAATACATAGGTAGGAGCCCAGGGTCACTTTCCATGTGGAAAGCTGGGTCATCTCCTTCTTGGTAAACACAGGGGCCACCTTTTGGTCTTAAGGAAATTTTGGGGAGCCACATTCCCTACCTCCTCTCCTATCCAAGGCCAACACTTACAACCCATAACACCATTCCCCCATCACCTAGTAAACTCTATGGTCTGGGATATTACCTTTCCCTCATTGGCCAAGTGTACTCTTGTTACAACTATCCTTAAAGATCCCTCCCACTTTCCTAACCAGACTCAATACCCACTCTCTAGTGCCTCCCTACAGGAACTTCAGCCAACAATTATAAACCTTCACAAAAAGGGCTATATCCGCCTTGCCCATTCTCCTTATAATACCTCCATTTTGGCTGTAAAAAAGCCCAATGTCTCCTACCATTCCATTCAGACTCATAAACAAGGCCGTTAGGCCCATACACACTCTAGTTTCCAACCCTTACACCATCCTCAATCAGATCCCTGCTTCAGCAACTCATTTCTAGGCCACAGATTTTAAGATGCTTTGTTTTCAATCCCTCTAGATCCCCAGTCTCAAGACATTTTTGCTTTCACCTGGACAGATCCCATCTCCAGGCACTTGGACTGCCCTACCCCAGGGGTTTCAAGACAGTCCACATCTGTTCGGACAAGCTCTGGTCACTAATCTCTGCTCCTTTTGCCGTTCCTGCCCATCATCTACACTGCTTCAATATGTAAATGACCTCCTTCTCTGCAGCCCATCCCTCTCCATATCTCACACAGATACCGCCTCTCTCCTTAACTGCCTTTCCCAACAGGGCTACACTGCCTCCAGGTCCAAGGCCCAACTCTCCTTAACAACAGTCACTTACCTGGGCTTCTCCCTATCTCAACATACTAAAACAATCACCACTGATCACAAATCTCTTATTATCTCTCTTCTTCATCTTCACATGGATAGGTCTGACATCACTAATTAAAACAGTTACTTGGTTAACATGGTCAGGAAACTATATGGTAAAGGCCCACTTTGTTCTTTAGTTTTATTTCACTCTTAAAGTTTAAAGCATGTATTATTTTCCCATGTCCTTGGTAAGTTTCTCAGTTTTTTTTTTTAATCTCTATCCTTTAAAAGTTACTTATTATGTTAAAAACTTTATGTTAAAAACTTGGCTTATAAATGTTTTGTGTTACTGGTAATTAATATTGGGTTACTGTAGCTTGTTTTTTTTTATCCTGTAGGTTTAGTCTAGACTATTGTGAGAGTCTTTATAATTCTTAGCATATGTCTGTGTTCTTAACATTCAATATTGGGCTAACAGCCAACTTTTAACTGACCAAGGTCAACCTTGGCTACAGCTCTTGGCTGAGAGTTTAGAGACAGAAAAAAAGTATTTTATAGTTCTGCCTAAATGTAAAAACTTGTTCTTATTAGCAATTAATGCTGCCCTTATAAACAATCAATACAGGCTCAATTCCCAGCATATGGAATTAAAGGAAAAAAAAATCATTAAGAGAGCACCTCCCACAATAAAAGGGAAAACTAAAAGGTTCCTGCTCTCAGGATAAATTCAGTCCTCTGCAGCTATATGGCAACAGCCTACCAACCTTAAAAAATAAATATTTTCCCAGTATACTTCTCTCTGATCTCCAACTTTTTCCTGATGGCCAAGCGCCTATATGACTTGGCCAGGGGCAACCCTCTTATACCTATCTCCTCCTCCCCCGTCTTCATCTCCCTGATCTCACTAATCCTTTTTTCCTATACATTCATGAGCAGGGGGTGGGGGGGACAAGCGCTGGGAGTCCTCAGCCAGGAAATATATTTTTATCAGTGTTTCATTCACTTTATTTAGATTAAAGATTTACTACTCTTATTCATCAAATGATATAGTACATCTCTACTATGTCAAGATGTGGATTCCTCATCAAATATGGAGGAATCTACTCTCCCAATATTCTCAAAGAATAAGAATTATTCTTTATACTTTTAGCAATGTTCTTTTGTCTGCTTCTGCATTCTTGTATGTCCCTAATTTCTTTATATAGAAGACTTTTTAAAAACCTCTTTTTATTTTATAATTACATGGTGTTATCATGTATCTCATGAGCACAAGTGTCCTAGAATAAAGAATGAAATGCTACATTTTGAAATACATGCTATGTTATGAGTGAAATAACTAGATCTAGAGAAGACCTAAATGAAAAGTCACTCATATTCATTTAGCGTCTATGTCTGTCCTCAAAAATGCTGCAGAAGACCTAACCACAGAGAAAAAATATTACTGAGGGAAGAGTGACAGGCCTGACACCATGCCTGTGGTTATTCTAGCATTTTAATTTTTTCTACAAAGGAGATATTAGCAGAAGACACTGTTATCTGGAGGAAAATCACATTATTGTGGTGACACAGAAGGCCAAAAAATGTGTCAAGAAAGATATTAACCTTCCTGTGACTGGTGCTGAAAGATTGTGTTGAAAGATTGGATGAGGCCGGGCGTGGTGGCGCACGCTTGTAATCCCAGCATTCAGGAGGCTGAGACCGGAGGATCCGGGTTCGCGGCCAGCCTCAGCTACCTAGTGAGGCACTCTGCAAATTAGTGAGACTCGGTTTCAAAATAAAGAATAAAAAATAGGGCTGGGGGTGTAGCTCGGAGGTAGAATGCCCCTGAGTTCAATCCCCAGTATCGCAAAAAAAAAAAAAAAAAAAGATTGGATGAGAATATAGGTCTTGTAAGATGTACATTGATGATGGCCTTAGGAAGAGCAGTGTCAGTGACATAATTTGGTTATAAACCCTTCTGGAATGGGTTGATAGGAGAAGGGGCTCTGAGGGAGCAGAGGCACCTTAAGTGAAATACTTCCTCAAAAATTTTGGGGGGGAAGGACAGCAGGGATATAGAGTGAGGGAAACAAAAGTTCAAGAGGTTTTTAAAGTATGAGAATATAAGAGCACTTTGTATGCTGAAGGGGACAAACCATTTGTCCTTGAACCTTTGATCCTCCTGTCTCAAACAGGAGACAGCTTCAGCAAGTAGTGAGAGTCTCATCAACCTAATGAGACCCTGTTTCAAATAAAAAATAAAAATAGGGCTGGGATTGTAGCTCAGAGGTAAAATGACCCTGGGTCCAATCTTCAGTACCAAAAACAAAACAAAAAACAAAGAGTAAGCACTTCAGGACTGTTGATTAGAAGAATCAATTCAAAGTTAGTGGTTATGAATATAAGTGAGACCTATTAGCAATTTTAGCACCTAGAATTGGGGCTGCAGGCACCAAATAGATTGATAATAGGTTTAATCAGATTTAGAACTTCATTTGTAAGGCCATAAATTAACCTTTATCAATTTAATTGTTTTTTCTAGATAAATGTTTGTTGCCTGAAAATTTGGTTTCCTATCAAAACTCAGAACCATAATGCCCACAAGGAGGTGGGAAACAAGAATAAGTCTACATGCAAGCGCGTTTAATTATGTTCACAGAGGGCCTTGATTTTGAACAGCAGGATGTCTCTATTGCTTAGGAAGAAGATAGGTTCTAGTTACAGACTTCTGTACATTCTATCATTAGACAGATACTGACACTGTGTCCCGATCTTAAAATAATAGCATACATGTTCATTTACCATGAGTGAAAATGAACAGAAGGAATAAAACTGCTGCAAATAAAGCCCAAGATCAGATAAAGGGTGTAGTTCTTCTAACTTATATGGCTAGAAACTTTATCAATCTAATTGTCTTTCTCAAAGAACCGGTTTGGGGGGCTATTGATTTCCACTATTGTTTTTTCTTATTTCAGTTTAATTAATTTCTGCTCTGATTTCAGTTATTTCTTTTCTTGTGATAACTTTGGGTATACATCACTCTTTTTAATCTGTTTTCTTCAGGTGGGAAGTGAAATCATCTTAATTGGTTGCCAGTCAATTTCACAGGCTAAAAATTTTAAGTCCTCCTTGGCCTTTCTCTTTTTCCTTGCCATAGACCTTTAATACCAAGAAAATCTATTGTCCATGTCCCTAAAATAATCCAGTACTTTTCACCCATCTCTATAGCTATATTTCTGGTCTAATTCACTGTTACCACTCATATGCATTTTTAATCATTTTATTAGTGCATTGCAATTATGAATCATACTGAGGTTCAATGTGATTAAAAATACACATGCACACAGCTCTTTGTGCATTTCCCTCCACATTCCACCCTGGTCCCTCCTGCTCCATCCCCACAAGAGTTAGTGAGATTACTACCTTTACATATTGCCATTGTATTTGTTGAACTATTTCCTTCTTCAGTCATCCTTCCCTCCCCAAGCCTTTTCAACTACTCTACGCATCACTGCATTATTTTCTATTTTCGCTCTAGCTTCCATATATGAGAGAAAACATGTGACTCTTGGCTTTCTGAGCCAGACTGATCTCACTTAGCATAATATTCTCTAATTTTATCCATTTTTCTGAAAAAAATTTTATTTTTCTTTATGTCTGAATAGAATTTCATTGTATGTATATGCCACATTTTCTTTATCCATTCATCAGCTGACAGACATGTGGGTTGGTTTCATTATTTGTCTATTGTGAACTGCACTTCTATAAACATGGGTATGCATATATCCTTATAGTATTCTGACTTTAATTCTTTGGAAAAATATTGAGTTGAGGAGTGGTATAGCTAGGTCATGTGGTGGTTCCATTCTTAGTTTTTTTTTTTTTTGTTTTGTTTTGTTTTTTGTGTGTGTGCGGTACCAGGGATTGAACTCAGGGACATTCTACCTCTGAGCTATACCCCTAGCCCTATTTTTTATTCCTTATTTTTAAACTGGGTCTTACGAAGTTGCAGAGGGCCTCACTAGGTAGCTGAGGCTGGCCGTGAATCTGGATCCTCCATTCTCAGCCTCCCAAATGCTGGGATTATAAGCCTGCGCCACCACGCCCGGCTCCATTCTTAGCTTTTTGAGGAACCTCCATAATGGTTGTACTAATGTGCAGTTTACCAACAGTGTACTGTCCCACATTCTTGCCAACATTTTTGAGAATTATTGCAATAGTTTCTGGCTGACCTCCTTGCTCCTATTCTTACTCCTTTATAATCACTTCTCAATTCGCAGCAAGAATGAGCCTTTAAAATACAAGTCAGATCATGTCACACTTCTGTTCAAAATCTTCCAATGGCCTCTCCTGCTATATTACTAATCTCTAGATATTTTGGCCCTCCTCTAATCCTCTGACCTTATCACTTTCATTCCTCTGTCTCTTACCAGCCTAAGCCAGGCTGAACTCACTACTCTATCTCAGCAGTCATATTATCTCTACATAAGTTTTTTGCATTATTTCCTCTGACTAGAAAAATCTTTTCACACATATTCATCATTCCGCTCATCTCTTTCAAGTCTTTGCCAGTTGAAGCAAGACTAGTTGCCAAATGAAGGCATTTATTCTCAGTCGAAGTAACTGGCCAGGAAGAAAAATGGAAAATATATTAAGGCAATCACAACTTCCCATTTGGCAGAGTGAAGGAGAAAAAAAGATTATTATTGCTTTTTCTGAATGATGTCCCATTTTAAATTCTTTGAGCACCTTTGTAGCTGCAATTATTCCTATGCGGGTGAGAAAATGGGGTGGAGAGAATGGGACTGCGCTACATTTTTTTAAATAAATAAAGGTGCTTACAACATTTTTTTATAACTATGTCACACTCACTGGGTGAGGAGAAAACTGAATAGTTGTTAAATGGAGCAAACAAAAACCCATTAGCTACATTAATGAGAATGTTTCCTTTAAAAAAGGTTCCAGAATCATTCTTGTCCTTTCTTTCTAAAACCAAGTCTACTCACTGTTCACTAAGTATTAAGGAAAAACATTTGCCTACAACCAAGAGAAGAAGACTTTCATCTTTGTTTATGCTTCAAATATATCTGTTTTTCAGTAAGAACTGTCCCATTGAAAGCACAAAATACATGAAATATTTCTGTGTAATCCTCTTTGATTAGAATTGTTCATTCACTATAACAAGGCAATTGAGAAATATTTAACTAAAATTACCCAACTATTTGGCCATATATTTAGAAATCCTAACTATTAATTCAACTCATTAATCTTCATTAAAATTCTAGTGCTTTAAATTAATTTACCCAAGGACATAATACACTAAGCAAATGTCTACTGATAGGCTTCTATAACAGTATAAAAACACATGTCTGTTTCTCTCATCTCTCTCCCTCTCCATCTCTTTCTGCCATTTTCTACTTACACAACTGGGCAAGATATTCTCACTGGCCTCAGTTTCCTCAGCTTTATAGTGGGGAAAGAAATAGTATAATTACTATAAGGACTTACTCAATTTTAGGATTTATGTTGACCAAACTCTCAACATCAATCTCTAAACTATATACAAAGGCTCTGATTATCTCTAAGGATTATTCAAGACTTTGGAAGTCAGTAGCCAAGACAGGCCAAGAAAAACTATCAGATGAAGAGAGAGAACAGCACTTTCACAGTTCATTTGGAGGTCCCTAACAAAATCTTAACCATTTTAAGGCCTCATATAATGTCTCCAGTTATGTTCCCAAGTTTTGAGGACCAGACTATTTTTCATAAAGCTAAGAACAAACTTAACAGCCTGAGATTCAATGATCTTTCAAAATACTGGCATCACCTAGCTTTCAGTCTTATTTGACATCACTTCTCTGTGCTTCATCTAATGAGTTGTCATTCTGAAATTTTCCAACCTTACATCTACTTCTAGGCATGTTCTTCTGGAATCTCTGTGACTATTAAAGTCTCATTCATGTTTCATAACTTGTCCTTGATTCTCTTTGTATGAATGCAAAGTCTTTACCCAGAATTTTCATACATCCATATTAATTTCCTGTTATCTTCCTCCCTAATACCTAGACAAACACAAGTAAGTTAGTTATAACCTCTTCATCACTTTAAATTCATAGTTCTGCCTACATCTTTGTGCTAATTTTGAATATTTCTTTGCAGTATAGTCACATATATTATTGTTCCCTCTCCTTTACTAATTTGAAAGTTCTTTGAAATAGAAATGATGTTTACTCATCTCTGTTTCCTTAAAAATGCCCACCACATTGCCTTGTAACAAATAAGACCACAATATATGTTAGACAGGTTTAATTGTAGCACTCTTCTCAATGGGCAATTCAGAATCTAACACTTCCCACATCCACTCTTTATCTGTCAACTTTGTAAATGGAACACTTAATCCATATCCTCCCTCTCCTTGCCATTTGCTCTTGTACTCAACATTATGAGAACATATGCAGTATAAATTGCCAAAAGGGAAGAGAGACTTTGATTACAGTTGTGGCTTTCTCTCTTTGTTGGCTTCCACTGGGTCTGTTTTTTTGTTGAAGCATTCTCCCAGGAGTTACATACTCACTAATAAATATTTACCTTATAATTATGTCATTAGCAAACCTTTTCACTTCTCAGTAGAATACACTAAAATGTTCATACTGAAATAGAACAACCAAATCAATAAAACATCACATAAAATCTATCGAGATAGTCTGATAAATGCAGAAAAGATTTAACTTCAAAGAAAGACAACTGGAGTTAAGACAGTTCTGCCAAGTTATCATGTTGCCTTTAGTAATTTAGTGAAAATAAAGTGAGAATTAATCATGGGAGGATGTCATGGTTCTAGGAAAAGGAGAAGCCAATAGGTAATTGACAGTTTTTTCAAAGGAGCCTCAGATTAACTATGCCCACAGGGAGTTTGTGGAATTATAACCAGGACCTAATAGTAATAGTGACATTTATTTGAAAAGATTTCATCATTCTGGCTATCTGGAACTCAGGAGTTTTTGCTTCCAGACCCTCCAGATTGTAGTTTACCAAACATTAAAAGGACATCTGGGCTTCTTCAGGTTGTGAAGAAACATTAGAGCTTTCTTTTCTCTCTCCTAGTACTGTCAATATTGTTATAGTGGACTAAAAACACAAAGATTGCAAACTACTCACAGAGCAGAATCATGCCATGTACTCCTGTCCCATTTTGTGTGTACCTAGGGTAGATATGTAGTAAAAACTTGCTAATTGAGTTGATAAAGTAAATATTACCATTATTCCGTAATTCTGGACAAGAAAAATGTTTAAATATCTGTTCCAGTGGCACATACATATAATCTCCATTACACAGGAGGCTGAGGTAGGAGGATCACAAGTTCAAGGCCAGCCTTGGTAACTTAGGAAAACCCCATCTCAAAATAAAAATACATAAATAAAAAGGGCTGGTGATGTATCCCAGCAGCAGAGCACCCCTGGGTTCGATTCTCAGTAAAACACACACACACACACACACACACACACACACACACACACACGCACATTTAAATAACTTCCATAGTATCTAGGAAAGTTTATATAATTTACTAGTCAAGCCATAATACTTCTGAAAATTACAGTGTCACTATTCACAGAGGGAACAGGCCTAAACTGAAACTATTATTGGATAATGCAGAGGCACAGTTACTCTTTCAGTATCACATAGTTAATTGATAGAAGAATTTTCAGAACATTTTACACAGGATGAAATAGAGGAAAAATGTTACTTCAATCCTCTGTCATTCCTTTCTCAATAGCACCAAATCTTCCAATTTTTCTCTTGGCAATAGCAGGAATGGAGGGTGATAAGCTGTTCATAGAAACTTCTTAAATCGTTATAACTTAACATTTAGTGAAAGCTGTAACAAATATACTATTCAAATAATTTCTACAGGTTGAAAGAGGAAATAGAAATCTTCAGCCTGCTCAAGGTTTCTAAAACATCAAGCTTTTTATAAATGAATATTGCTTGCATATAAACCATTTCAATTTCTAATCCTTCACTTTTACATTACAACATGTAAACTACATATATACATGTATGTATATATATGTATATATATATTCATAATTATCCAGGGAGTGATAAATCTGAATGCAAATGGAGAGGCTTTAAATTAGATAAACCTTAAATCATTTGTAAACCACAATACTTAGTTAGTATATATAATAACAGGGCCAAACGAAAGTCACCACACACACAAGATTGGCTTTCATTTTGAAAAAAGAAAAAAAAAGCAAGGGATTATATAACAATTTCCTTGAACATCACTTATGCCAAAATGATTTTATAGCATGTAGAAAACATCTAATTGTGGCTTAACAGCAACTAATGACTGGTAAGGGCTCCATTCAATCACAAATGTTCCTGGTATTTTAGCTTTAGAAACTACTGCTGGCAAAGCTTACTAGGGAATTAGACTCTGATTAGGAAGCACAGAAGTTTAATCATTGTGGGATGCAACCTTTATTGTAGGAGCTGCAGGAAAAATTGGTGAATCTAGAAAATCTGGGAGGTGATCTTCTTGTCTATCCTCAGCAGTATCAGTTGAGAATTACATCCCTCTGGCTCTGCCTCTGCCATTGCATTTCTTGCTCTGACTTGGCTCTCTCTTCTACTTTTAAGCACCCTTGCATTTACATTAGTCCCACCACTGACCTAGAATGATATTATTTTAATTGCAGCTGCGTAGCAACCTTAATTCCTTCTGCAATGTTAATTCTCCTTTGCCATGCCAAATAACTCGTTCAAGGTTTCTGGGCATTAGGATGTAGACACCTTTGCAGGACCCCAGTTATCATCTGCTGACAATTCTCATAACCATAGCCACAGGCCTCTAAATCTGCTCTCCCTGTTATGGACCTCTCTGGCTGTGTTATTTTCATGATGCAGGATGTAAGTTCTTTTGCTCTCAGGTCTGTTTCCTCACTTCTATATCACAATCATTTATAATTCCCATTGCTTGGATCTCTTGAGAAGAAGCATAATATTGATAAAATAATTTTCATAATTATGAATTATATATTTATTTCTCTTATTTAAAGAAAGGCTCTTTCATAATCATAAACATTCTCATTTAATTCTTAAACCATAGCCTTTGTTATTCCTCCTAATTGGCTTTTATTTATTTATTTTATTTTTACCCAGGTGAGAAATCTAATGCTCAAAGAAGCAAAGGATAGAGATAATAAAGTTGGTACTAAAACTCCAGCCCCAGTCTCCTGGCTTCACATTCGTGTTACTGGTGTTATGCAGGCCATGTTCCTCACCATAGGGACTCATCTATCAGGAGATGCTGCTGGGCTCATGTAGAACATTCTCTTGCATGGAACTCCTGCAAGTCCATCCCACCTGAGCTTCTCCTGCCATTGGTATTTCTCTCAGTGCTGCCCAAGCCTCTGCGAGCAGGCCAACACCCACTTTTGCAAGTGAACAGGCTTATTCTGGTTCAGGTCATGATTTTTCCTCATCAAATGAGAGGGAGGAAGAAGTGGAAGCAGGCCCTCTCAGAGCTGCAGAAAGCTTTAGTGCTCTTCTCCTAGTGCTGCTGCTGCCTGCTGTTTTGCTTTTGTTAGAAATTACCCCCAGCCTGGCGCTATCAACCTGCAGTCTGCAGTCACAATCAGATTCCACTCGTTTCCTGGGATTCTAAGAGGGAATGAGACCTCAGAAAGTTATAAATATAACACTTTACAAACCTAACTGAATGCCTGGAGAGAAACCCCCTGCAATTAGCTACTGGACCTTGTACTCATTAGACACAATCCTCTCAAAGAGTTCAGAACTTGTGTTGCCAGGGGTTTATTGCACATCCTCTACCCTTCCTAAAATTGCTCCTATTACACATAAGACTTACAGCTTAGGCTCTTCTCAATGACCAAACTTTAAAATTATATTTGTAAAGCATTTAAAAATTTTAAGATGCTTTTTACTTACATGGTTTATTCGGTTCTTACAGCATTCTGTGAAGTAGGCAAGGCAATGTCAAACACCCTCTTTTCATAGATGAAGATATTTCAGTCCATCTTTCCATAGCCAGTGAGCAGCAGAGCCAATATAGAATCAAAACTTCATGTTCCAGATTCAGTTCTTTTTATTTTTTGGTTCTGGGGATCAAGCCCAGAGCCTCAGATATAGTAAGCAAGCACTCTACCAAATCTCTCACCCTCCAAATAAATTCTTATTTCTATATGTCACATATTGTCATTACTTTCTCTTTTTTACTGTCTTTCTCATCTCACTGGAAGGGACTTAAAGTAACTGAAGTGGCAATAGACTCCAGGACAGAGATATATTCTTAATCTCTCTCTCTTCTCTCTCTCTCTCTCTCTCTCTCTCTCTCTCTCTCTCTCTCTCTCTCTCTCTCTCTTTCTCTCTCTCTCTCATTCTAGAGGGTATACCCCCAGGCATTTTTATTTTTTTATTTTGAAAAAGAGTCTTGCTAAATTTCTGAGGACCTCCCTAAATTGCAGAGGCTGGCCTTGAACCTGTGATCCTTCTGTCTCAGCCTCCCAAGTACTGGGAATATAGGCAGATACCACTGTGTCTGGCTTTAGTGACAACATAGTTATCCAAGGTATATTTGCATTAGCTGGATCATCATTGTCAATAAAAATGCTTCTTCTTTTTCTAATTACTGGCATAATAAATAAATATGTATTGCTGTCAACCTTGTTAACAACTCCACTAAATATTAGGAGAGATTGCACAAGAGAAAATGCATAGCTACTGTTGTTACAGGGCTCCTATTCAATAGGGAGAAAAAGTGGAATTTATGGAATTTTAGGGGAGAATCTTTTTAAAGAAATGCATATTTATGAGTGCAATGGGAGTTCAAAATGGATTAAGTAGTTTGAACTGAGAACTACAGGTATCATTTGCTGATACCACAACCACAATCTCAGAATTTCCAGAGATTTTAAGAATTTAAGTAAGGGGGGAAAGTAAGAGAACAGGTTTTGTTTTAGTTGTAAATTGAGGAACTCCTCTGACAAAGATCTGGAAGAGGAAACAAGTTCACTAACAGCTGTCATGAGATTCTGGCAGCTTGCAGATTCTGAGACTCTGCATCCTTAGGTCCATCTTTTCACCTTTGGATAAATGACAAAGTCTCAACCTGCACCTGTGCAAAATTTTGCCAATGAGGTCTTGCTAGTTGTTGGAATCTGAGCCCCTCGTTTCTGAATGTTAGTCCAAATGGCCAGGCTGCATCTCTACCAATGCTACCAGGATGCTTTCACAACTTCCCTAAACTTATACATACACACTCCTGTAAGGAACACAACTGTTTTGTATATAACACAGTGGTTTATCACTATGCCAGAAAACATAAATAAATGTGTGTCTTAAGTAAAAGCTTTGTTAAAAATACCTCATACATAAATTTCTTCTGAAATAGAAGTAGATTTATGTTGATCTGTATCTACTTTTCTTTTCCTGGACATATAGGAGGATTACCATTCATCATCTTCTTGATATAATCATTCTAGGTAATATGTTTGAGGTGGAAGTGCCATTAATGATGTTTGCCACTTTCAGATAAAAGCATTTAATTATTGGCACACTGCCTTCAGATGGCCTTCTTTACCATGCATCCACACTGGCAAATCTCAGCATCACTTCTAGAATGAGGATGACGGAGCTGAGTGCTCAACCTAGTTGTGATCAACAGTGTGAATGAGAAGTCGGCTTTTGTTTCTTAATCCACTACCATGTTGAGTTGGGTTTATTTTGCATCATAACCTAGTCAATTCTGAATGATATACCAATTAAATTTTTTTTTTGGAATGAATAGGTAGAATATATTTGATCACTCTACCTCAAAGGCTGATTCTTGCCAGCCCCTCCATATTTCCTTAATGTTCTCTGCTCTTGGCAGTCATGATGAATGTGTGTGCTTTCCAGGCCCTTTTTCCATTGGTGGCTATCTTTCTGAAATAGTTCTTATGGAGAAGATTATTATCTTGTCAAAAAAGTTTGGATCAGCTAAGTGTGGAGGGTATACACCTGTAATCCCAGTACTTGGGAGGCTGAGATAGGAGGCTCACAGGTGTGATACCAACCTCAGCAACTTAGCAAGGCCCTGTTTCAAAATATAAAAAAAGAAAAGGGTTGAGGTTATAGCTCAGAGGTAGAATGCCCCTAAGCCCAATCCTCAGTGCCAAATAAATAATACATAAATAAATAAATAAGGTTGGACCAAGCCCTTGGACTCTGAGCCTTGAAATGGAGGGCAAAGACACACAGGCCTCTCTGGAAGGGGAGCCTCCCAAACATGAACTGCACATTGGTCCATGTTTCTAAATCCAAGGGGATAATATCTCCTTCTGTCTGATTTTAGAAATTAGTAGGCATCTCCTCCCCTAAAAAAAGTCATAAAAACTTGTCATATTAGGATATCCCTAGGAAAAAGTTACCTAAGACATAAATCTAGCTCTTCTAAATGGGTCAATATATATAGGGCAGGGAATGGGAAACTTTTTACATTTTTTCCTCTTGCTTTTTCTTTTTCTTTTTTTTTTCTTTCTTTCTTTTTTTTTAGCATGGAATTTTATACATTTCTTGGGTACAACAGGGTTAATCACACGTTTTTGTTGGGTACAAGCTAGTACAGGTAAAGACATCCATGCACATATTTCTCATTAACCCTTCCCCAATTCCCACCCACCCTCCCCCTATCTCCTGGTCAGTTAAGTGATTGACTTTGATGTGCTCTTGTAAGTACATCATGCTCATTAGGGTGTCCCCCCTCCTCCCATTACCTTCCATTAAGTCAAATTTTTTGTTCACCTGAGGATTCTCCTTCACCTGGAGTCCCTCTTATGTCCCATTTTCTCCCTAGCTTCCACATATTAGGGAGAGCATTTGATTTTTAACTTTTAGTGACTGACTAATCTCACTTAACATAATGT
>PVLC010005396.1:0-76693 GCA_004027655.1 Graphiurus murinus
GGTAGGTAGGTAGATAGGTAGAAAGGAAGATTTCTCTTTTGCCCAAGAATGCCCTATTTTAATTTCGGTCACTTATAATCAAAAAAATTCTAAGCAAAATATAGTTGGAAGGGACCCTAGTGTCATCTAGTCTAAAAATCCACTCAATGCTTAAATTTCCTCTGACAAGTGTTACAACAAATGCCACTGCAACAAAGAACTAGCTCCTTCCTACAGTAAGTCTTGACCAAGTGTGATGATTAGTCTTAAATGATCATACTGCACTAGAGCCAGTCCCATGGCAGTTTCCTCTACCCCTTAGAATAAACAATTATACCTTCCAAATGGCAGTTCTTTAAACATTCCAAAGTAGTTAATATGACCTTCCCCATTTATAGTGCTAACTTGTTTTTCCCAAACCCCAATTAGACAGTTTTTTCCTTTTTCTCAGACTATGTCTTTTGAAACTCTTTCATCTTCAGGATAACCACTTTCCTGGGCTTGAAGTAGAGTTTGGGCAGTGCAGAAAACAGCAGTATTTTCTCTTCCCTGATTCCAGGACTACACCTCAACCTAAGCTTACAGTCACTTTCTGACACTGAAAATTGAGCTTATTGCTGACTAACCCCCCTTAATTATATTTTACTTTTGCTATACATCTATTCCCATCTCCTCTTCAGTTTTATGCTTATAAGGTTGATATTGTTGTTGGGGTTTTTTTGTTTGTTTGTTTGTTTTTAGTTTCAAGTATAACACACATTGCCTCTACAAAATTTTCTCTCATAATCAGCAAATTAAAATTTGGTGCACAGTAATACCAGTACTTGGACAGCTGAGACTGGAGGATCCGGGTTCGCGGCCAGCCTCAGCTACTTAGTGAGGCTCTCTGCAACTTAGTGAGACCTTGTTTCAAAATAAAGAATGAAAAATAGGACTAGGGGTGTAGCTCGGA
Organism: Graphiurus murinus; assembly: GCA_004027655.1. Lineage (NCBI taxonomy): Eukaryota > Metazoa > Chordata > Mammalia > Rodentia > Gliridae > Graphiurus > Graphiurus murinus. The sequence goes on from PVLC010005396.1 coordinate 932, forward strand.
GGTAGAATGACCCTGAGTTCAATCTCCAGTACTGCAAAAAAAAAATTGAAGATAATATTGAAGACATTTTTTTTTTTTTTTTTTTTTGCAGTACTGGGGATTGAACTCAGCGACATTCTACCTCCGAGCTACGCCCCCAGCCCTAGCCCTATTTTTTATTCTTTATTTTGAAACAGGGTCTCACTAAGTTGCGGAGTGCCTCACTAGGTAGCTGAGGCTGGCCGCGAACCCGGATCCTCCTGTCTCAGCCTCCGAATGCTGGGATTACAAGTATGTGCCACCACATCCGACCTATTGATGACATTTTAAAGATGGACAGTGATGATAATTACACAACAATATGAAAGTACTTAAGACAAGACTAATGCTTAAAAATGGTCACAATGAAAATTTTACATTGTATATCTTTTACTACAATAAACAAATTAGGAAGTTTGAATGTGGGATGAATATTGTGATATTAGAAATTGTTGTCTTGTGTATGATCAATAATATTAGAGTTACATAGGTGAATATATTTTTAGGATACATGAAGACCAGTGAAATTTCATGAGGTCTTTAATTACTTTAAGGTAATTTAAAAACTAGATAATTAGAAAAGTAGGCAAAGGAAAGTGGTAAAATTTTAACCGTGGTTTAATCTTAGGATTTTGTGTATGAGTATTCATTATGGTATTCTTTTTAACTTTTTCTATGTACGGAATTTTTCTTATTAAAAAAATAAATCAAAGAAGCTGGGCATGGTGGTACATGCTTATAATCCTAGTACTTGGGAGGCCAAGACTGGAGGATTGCAGGTTCACAGCCGGTCTCAGCAACTTAGTAAGCAAGGCCTTCTACAACTTAGTGAGACCATTTTCAAAATAAAAAATAAAATTGGGCTGGGGTGAAGCTCAGAGGTAGACTGTCCCTCTACCCCTCACACGCACACAAAATTCAAAGAAAATTCAACCCAATATTTTAGTTTGGAGTTTTAAATTGTGAGTCTGTCATCTCGCTATTCCAGTTTTTGTGTCCCTATAAATTAAGTAACATTTCCACTATGTCTCTATCAAGTCATAAACAAAATTGCTAAGAAAAACATGATTGAGTACTCAACTCTGAATTAGTCACTGAACATCTTGCTTCCGAATTCACATCAATCAATCCATTGGTTCCTTTATGCATGGCTGTCCAACAAGTTATGCATCCCTTTAATTATTCCTCATCCACTTCATATTTCTCCACTATTTCCACAAGAATATTATGACACATACTGGTAGCTTCCTTTTTGAAGTCCATATGAATTACGACTCTGAGTGGCAGGCCACGATGGAATGACAAAACCATGAATTTTTAAGACTGGCCACCTCACTTTAAGTGCTGGCTGGGCTGTACAGCAGCTATGTGACCCTGAACAAGTTTAGTGATCTGCCTAAACTTGAATTTCTTCCCCTCTAAGATGGAACATGATGGAACCAGCTGTGATAATTAACTCAATTTTTTGTCATGTAATGCACTGTCCTAGGAATGATGCCGGGGAATGGACATGAGGCCTGTAGCATGGTGTGGAAAGAGTCTCATGAAGTGCAAGTTCACATCCCCTCGCCTTTCAGAAGATGTTCATCCAAGGAGCCCATGAGCTCAACTAGCTCTTCTTTAGCAGAGAATAAGACCTCAAGACTATGAGAAATATGATGAGAAATCTTTGAAGAGGAAAAGAAGAGAGGGCAGGGAGGACAGACCACAGTCAGGTGGAGTCCTCTGGGATGGAAGGCTTCCTGGACCATGGATATGGCTCTGAATGTCAGAGAAAATCAGAAGTTTTAATAGGACAGGAGAATTGGGAAGAGCCTCCAGAGAAGCTTGCATTTACTAGTCCTGAGCTCTAAATTCAGCTAAGGTCCCTTCCTCTTCTTTGCATAAATGCATTTTAAAAGATAGAATATCTCCTGTGTTGTTTCCTTACAAATCTATCAATGATTCTCCCTTACCCCCTACCTTCAGAGTAGGAGTGAATGTTAAATAGCTATTAATCAGTGAAGTAAAGAATCCTGGCAGTTAGGTACCAGGATTTGCCTAACTGCTCACAGTTGAAGGTATTCAGGATGGAGGAAACAATCTCAGAGAACTGGGTCAGTATGTCTGCCTCAGAAACAGCTTACTTATGTATTTCCGGTAACGACAGCTAGTGCTCTGGGATAGACTTGTGAAATCTGCCCAGTGTCTGTGAGGAGCTGGAGCTGCACTTCCATGTACAGCAGAATAACCTTAGATTTTCCTCTAAACACACTCTAACTGAGATCATCCTGGAAAATATGGCTGTATAGTTGCACCAGTTCTCCACACCCAAAATTGGTTGAAAAAAAAAAAAACTGACATAAACGACATATAAAATACTACCAAGATGATTCACAGATATTTCTAAAAGTAAATTATCTTTTCTAAGATAATTCCCAGACAGTTGGTGCATGTCCCAAGTTGCCTGATCTGTTGTTCTTTGGGACTTATTAAATGTCTCAGCTGGAGTAAAAGCTCTGATCATCTTCATATTAACTCTTTTAAAGATATGATCTCCAGAATTCCTGTCCAATATCTAAGTCCAAACTGGACTGGCTCTGGCAGGAGCTACTGGTGTTTATGCTCAATCTAGGTCACACTATAAAAGTCTACCATGTCCACTGTCTATAACCTCTGGTTGTATTTCTAGGCATTCTCTACTTCCCAAGGTTGAGGCAAATTTCCTGTTTGCTGTCTGAGGTCACTCCCCTTTTGTCACTGTCCTTCATTTAGCTTCCTAGTTTCTAATGTCCCACAGGAGATCTGGGCCCCTAGTTTTCAGGAAGGGAAACTCATGCCATTGCCAAGGTATCTTCTCCAATTAGTTACCTTTATTTCAAGGGTTTAGAAAAGGCAAGTAAGCGGGGCATGGTGGTGTGCACCTGTGATCCCAGAACTTCAGAGGCTAAAACAGGAGGATCACAGGTTCAACACCAGCCCCAGAAATTTAGCAAGACTCTGTTTCAAAACAAAAAAATTTTAAAAGGGCTGAGGATATAGCTCAAAGGTAGAATGCCCTTGGGTTAATTCCCCAGTACCACACGAAAGAAAGAAAGAAAGAAAGAAAGAAAGAAAGAAAGAAAGAAAGAAAGAAAGAAAGAAAGAAAGAAAGAAAGAAAGAAAGAAAGAAAGAAAGAAAGAAAGAAAGAAAGAGGAGAGAGAGAGAGAGAGAAAGAAAGAAAGAAAGAAAGAAAGAAAGAAAGAAAGAAAGAAAGAAAGAAAGAGAGAAAGAAATCAGTTGCTAGAATCGCAGGCAGCATTTCCAAGAACCTTCACTTTCCTACCACTTGCATGGTCAAATGTTAGTTTTCCCTTTCATCTCTAGGAAAGTCCTTCCACAAACCCCCAGGGTGGGGTCTAACTTCAGAAGTGCCCTTCCCCCACCTGTGCCCCCTGTGTTAACAATGGAGCCCTGGATTTTACCTCCACATTATTACACTTGGGATTAGGAGTAATCTATTTAATCCCTGCTCCTTTATCCTCTGCTCCCTTTGGATGGCTTTGTTCTTTGCTTTTATGAGCACATGTGCAAACAGCCTTCTCTCCTATTTTCATTCCACTCCCACCCACAGCCAAGCCTTCGCCCAAGCTGCACTCTAAACTCAGAACATCCTCCCTGTTGAAACTCATTGACTTTCCTCCCTCCACTTAAGCAGCTCATAAAAAGCCCATTTTTCATAAACCCTTTCTAGAATAACTAATGTTAATCTTTATCATTTATTCTTCAATGGCTTCCAAAAAAAAAAAAGAATTTATGCCATCCATGATCAGACATGTATGGGAAAAATTATTCTTCTTATATACAATGCAAATTGTATCGCACTACCTAGTATACTTATCTCTCTGACACCTCAGTTAATTATATTCTTTATATGGATTTATTCATTACCACCATAATCCTGGGCTAAAATTTTGTAAAATAACCACGGAAATAATAAGTACCACTTGTTACAAATATTTACAGTAGAACACTTTTGTTTATTGGTGTGTGTATTTACACATCATAATGAGGTGCACTGTGATAGACACATCCAGGCACACAACCCTTGTGTGCTTCCCATTGAGTTCCACCTGCTCCCTTCTCCACCCCATGCATGACATTAAAATTGGCACTGGTAATTTCATATATGAACCAAGGATAATTGGAACTGTTTTCTTCACCAGATATCCCTTTCACCCCCTCATCTCCCTCCCCAAATCCTACTATTCTTCTAGTATCCCCCCTTATTTACTTGAAGTCCTTTTTGTTTACCAATTTCTCTCTAGTTTCCACAAATAAGTGAGAACATATGGCTCTTCACTTTCTGGAACTGACTAATCTTGCTTAGCAAAATACTCTATAGTTCCTTTCATATCTCTGCAAATGGTATAATTTTGTTCTTCTTCATGGCTGAGTAAAATTCCAGTGTGTGTGTATATATATCATGGTTTTCATAATCCACTCATCTGTTGATGAATACCTAGGTTGCTTCCATAGTTTGACTATTGTGAAGTGTGCTGCTATAAACATGGATAAGCATGTATCTCTATAATTTTCTGAATTCAATTCCTTTGGGAAGACCCACAGGAGCCATATATTGGGTCATATGGTGGTTCCACTTCCAGTCTTTTGAGGAACCTCCAGACCGATCTCCACAGTGGCTGTACTCATTTATTATACTAGATACTTTATAAAGTCTCTTATCTTCACAAGAACTCTTTAAATTGGGAAAGAATTAAACTATTTAGGCATATTTCTCTCAACCTGAAAAAGAGAGATAGAACTGTATACAAATTTTAAAAACAAATCGACAATCTCTGGATTAACTTCTGTTTTGCTCCTCATTGTATTTAGTTTCCAGGACAGTTGTGGGCACATAATGAACACTCATTATATATTTGTTGGATGGATGGATATATGAATGAAGAAAGTTGCTGAAGATTACATAAAATATACAAACTAAAATTTAAATTTAATTCAGCATTCTCAGATAATGTCTTTTTTAAATTTCTTTTCCTTTTCTTTTTTTCACAAGTGAATGAAGCATTGGCTCTTTTCATTGCTGCATTTTTTTTTACTGCTGTTACTGCGTGTTACTCTGTTGTTACTGAATATCTTTAATTTTATAGTCTGAGTTTAGTGATGACTCCAAAAGACAAACCTACAAGATAGGTGAGCTTTGAGAAGGTGGCAGTCACATGACCCAAGCTGTAAGGTTTTAAATTCTTGGCCGATTTAGTTAACCTAGAGATAAATAAGTTTAATTTTATTCATTTTTTACTCCCAAAGTAGTACATTCTAAAAACAATTCAACTTAAATTGTATTGAGTGTTTTAGTATTTAGCAGAAAATATTTTACATATCCTTTTTTAGTGATATTCTTTATCCATTTATTTACTTACTTATTAATTTTTATTAATGCATTGTAATCATACATCATGATGAAATTCAGAATGATAGACACACAAGCACACAGCACTTGGTAAGCCTCCCCACAATGTCGGGGGCCAGCCCTCGAGGCAGCAGGGCCGGGGGTCCCTCGTTAGGTGTGGATCCAGATGAGGTCGAGAGATTACACTCACACCCAATGCAGTGTTGAAACGCATCTGTTTAATTCATGGCAGTCACCATTTCTTATACTATCTTTTACACTGAGGCAAACAGAACAGGAATTTTTATAGACTTGTTTTCCCTAAAAGTTGAGTAGGTACATCTTTAACTAGAAAAGCTATTTCCCATGGTATTTGATGGGATTAAGAAAACAGCAAAGGTTACAGAATACAATATGTATATAAAAATTCTTTTAGTATGAAAACAGTGTTAAAGGTTAACGACAAAGAAGAGTATTCATTAGTTTAAATCTTCACTATTTATTTTAGCTCCTGTAAGCGGTGTTCTTATCTTATTCTCAGGCAGCTAGAGTTAGTTAATGTGTAGTGAAGACAAGGGGGGGGGGTGTTTCAGGCAGAGAGAAACTATCTGTCTTAAAGCATTCTTTACTCATAGATAAAATAGTAGACCTAAGTTTTTTTGGTTTAGTAGCTAAGCTTGCAAAGTCCATTTCCTGAATGTTTGTAAATAGGTTAATGACTATCTCTGAGGCAAGCTGAAGGCATTGTCTTTTTTAGCTAACATTGAGGAATCACAATTCATCCAGCCATCTTGTGTCTCTAAGAAATTTTCCTTCATAATTAATGTGAAAGCAAAACCCAAAGCACTCCAAATTTCCAGAATACAATAATGCAAAGTGGGAAATGCTATGCATTCCTTCTTTTGGAATCGTCTGCCTTGCAGGGTTCCAGCGGGACCGAGCCCTTGCTCAAGGTCCAGCCATTAAGGTGACGTTGCACCCCAACTCCCACCCCACTCTCCCTCTTCCTGTGCACAACACTGAGACTGGCATTGCTAATTTTGTGTACATATATCATGTTCACTAATACCCTTTTGAAATAATAAAATTCTAAGGTGTAGTTCAGGAGCATCCTCAAATATTCTCCCTTTTTCAGAGTCAAAGCCACCCTTCAGTAGTTTGTCCCAATTTTCCACAAGTAGATTCTTAGAAAACTTTGCTGCTTCTCTTTCTCAGGCTATTTACCCTTCTTAGACTTTGCATACTAATGAAATAACACCTTCCATTTATCTTCTCAATTTCTTTTCTCTCTGTTTCCTTTTCTTTTCTTTTTTTTTCATATTGCAAAACCAATAGAGCTTCTTAATAGCATAATGTCGCTGAAACGCATTTTGCCCAATCAGAAGAAAGTGTTTCCACCTTGCTCGTGTTAGCTTTCTCTTTCTCCCCATCAAAATGCTTTTTCCCCAGCCCCCGGGGAGCATGGCTCAGCAAAAGCATGTGCAGTCAAGCCATGCTGAGTAGAGTCCAGGCCGAGTTCTACACTGGAGGAACATTGGAAGTGCAGGTCGAGGGAGTAAGTGTGTTTGTTGAGCATTTGGAGAGCCTTTGTAGAACTGGACCCAGAGGAAAGAAAGACCAAGTCACTTTTAGGAAGTCAAAAGGGATTCTGTATGTCTGATGAACTTGAGATGTCCATCAGTACCCACTGGCCCGCCCTTCGTATGTGACCCGTCCCTGCTGACAGTCTCTGGCTGCCTAGTAACTATTTTTTATGTCCTCTGAACTTTTTACCCCTGCTGACCAGAGCTGGGTAGACCAGTGGGGTCGGGGGACTGCCTCAGTCTGCCTGCTAACTAATGACAAGACCCAGGATGTGGCACCGAAAGGGAAGCTGATCCAGGAAGATTTCATTCTCAGAAATTTGAACTGAGAAACACTAAGAAAACAAGCAGGGTGTGAGTGACAACTGTAGTGTTTATACTCTACTTTTATTAGTGCACATGAGTATAGTACATGATTATTAGGAACATTTATGGAAGGACAGAGTTATTAGTAAGGATAAAAGGTCAATTAAGAAAAGGTGGAACAGATAGCAGAAGGCAGTAAAGTATGCTCCTCAAAGAGCTTTTTAGAGGTACAATTTTATATTTTTTTAAATCTAAGCCAGGATGGAATATTATCCAGCCCTAAATATTGTATTTTTGGCATTTATAGCAACATGGATAGTACTGGAGAATATTATATTAAGTGACAAAAGTCAGAGGCAGAAAGACAAGTACCACACATCCTCATTCACATGTGGAAGTTAAATAAGTTTATCTCCTAAAAGTAGAGAGTAGAATAGCGGTCACCAGAGGCTAGGAAGTGTAGTGAAGAAGGGGAACCAAGACAGGCTGTTGAGTGAGTATAAAACTACATTAGATAAAAGAAAAAGTTTTAGTGTTCTGTAGCAAAAAGGGGACGTATAGTTCGTAACTTATTGTATATTTCAAAGTAGCTAGAAAAATTTAAAAATAAAAATATTTGAGAAGATGGATATGATAATCACTCTGATTTTTTTTTTTTTTAGGTACTAAGGAGTGTATCCAGGGGCATTCTACCCCTGAGCTACACCCAGCCATTCTTTATTTTATTATTATTACTTATTTTTTATAATTTTGAAGCAGGGTCTTACAAAGTTGTAGAGGGCCACACTAAGTTGCTGAGGCTGGTGGAATTACAGGAGTGTGTATCATCCCAGGTGATAATCACTCTGATTTGATCCCTATAAACTATATGTATGTATCAAAATAATTTATCATACTCTGTAAATATGTACAGCTATGTGTTAGTTTAAAAATAATAAAATCTATACCACAATTTTACTCCCATAAACATAATTCACAAGGCAGTCTGGCTAATCTGGCCATAATCCCATTCACCACCTTTGTTCCATCTAATACCACCAGAGAAATACCCTAAAATTCCTTCACACCCTGATGTTGTGGTATACATCTGTAATCCTAGTACTTGGGAGGCTGAGACAAGAGGATTGCAGGTTCAAGGCCAGCCTCAGCAACTTAGTGAGCCCCTCAGCAACTTAGCAAGACCCTGTCTCAAAACAAAAAAATAAAAAGGACTGGAGGTATAGCTCAGAGGTAGAATGCCTCTGGATTCAATCCTCAGTACAAAAAACAAAACAAAACAAAAATTCCTTTACATACCTCTGCATACTATTCTCCAAATGACGCCATCTTGCAGATCGTAAAATCAAGGCTTGGAGAGGATGATTGCTGGCTCATTCTTCAACTTCTCATCTAGATTGTCAGTTATACACTATACATTCCTTATATACCTAAAAGCATAAAACAACTTTTTTAATATTGAGCTTAACGACTTTCTAGTGTGTGCCATGATTCCGATGCCATTCCATTGAGCTTAGTGCTAATGACTTTATTAAATTGTACTGGCAGTATGAAATAGCATTCTTTAACTCATGAGCTTCACAGTATTTATTTTAATAAAGTCTTTTCAGCAGAAGCCTTTGGCTGCTTACTTATTTCTTCTTTCTCCCCACTCCTTTCTGCAAAAAAAAAAAACATCCAGTTTGTCCTAGATTTTTAAAGGAAGGTCAAATGGAAAATTAATCATCATTATTATAGCCATGTTAAAGCTGTCTTAGAGTATTTTTAGTATTTAATTGACTATCATTTGCTATGAGCATCAGGTTCTAAAATTGTAGTGAGAGGAGGAAGAAGAAGAAGAGGAGGAAATGAGGAGGAGAAGGAATCTAAAGAATCACATTGTCCAGTAAGTTTCAAAATGGCAGAGAGCTAATTAAAATAGTTTGTCATCTGGGCATAGTGGCACATACCTGTAATCCCAGTACTTGGGAGACTGAGAAAGGAGGATCGTAGATTTGACGTCAGTCTCATCAACTTAGCTAGACACTCAGCAACATGGTCTCATGACCATGTTTCAAAATAAAAATCAAAATGGGCTGAGGTTGTAGCTCAGAGGTAGAATGCCCCTGGGTTCAATCGCCAGAACCAATTATAATAATAATCGTAGCCATAATAATTTGTCAAATTGTGTTAATTGCTCTAATGCATTTCCAGGTGTTGCCATGGGAATACACCACAGAGTCAAAACACACACACTCCCATGTGTGGTCATGCACGCACAGGAGCCCACAGCGGTGTTCTTGTACTCATGTCTGTGTCTACATTCACGTTGCATTGAATAGGAATGAACCATCCTGCAGTTGTCCCATTGCTATTGCCATCAGAAGTCTGTAAATAAGTGAAGCTAAATATACAACTGGTGATCTGTAGTGACTCTTTTGAAGTACAGCATCATATTCTGCAAAACACAATTTTTTCCTCAAGTGATGTGTATAATTTTTTAATATACTTGTATTGGTGCATTGGAGTCTCACATCATAATGTAGTTCAGCGTGATAGTGACATACATGCACACAGCAGTTGGTGAGCTTCCCTCCTGCTTCCTCCCCTTCCCCATAAATGATATTGAAAGAAATTGGTATTGGTCTCCTCACATATGTATATAATGCCAATGGAAGTGCCTCCTTTGTTAATTCTCCCTCCCCCTACCACCGCTTTACCCTGGACCACCCTCCTCCCTCCACTAGGGTTTCTCCTCTATTACCTAAAGTTCCTCCAGTATCACAATTACTCCCTAGCTTCCCCATATGAGAGAAAATGCATGACCTTTCACTTTTTGTGATTGACTAATTTCACTTAACAGCGTTCTCCATTTTCCTGCTAATGACATAAATTTGTTCTTCTTTATTGCTGAGTAGAATTCCATTGCGTGTATATCCCATGATTTTTGTAATCCATTCATTTGCTGATGGACGCCTAGCTTGGTTCCATAATTTGGCTATTGTGAATTATACGGCTATAAATATCAAAACCCAGATTTTTAAAACAAATGTGAGCATACAGATGTGAGATTCTGAATAACACTTTATTCAAGCAACCTAATCAGCAAAGAAAATAATCAAGAGCCTAAAGAAAGGGCTCGCAGAAGGGGAGAAGATCTTTGCCAGCTACTTCTCTGATTGAGGACTAATATCTAGAACATATTAAGAACTGGATAAAACTTAACAATAAAAAACCTCAATATTCCAATAAAAAATTGGGCAATAGAACTGAATAGACACTTCTCAAAAGAAGAAATACAATTGGCCAATAAATACATGAAAAATTGTTCACCATCACAGCAATCAGGGAAATGCAAATCAAAACTACACTGAGATTTGGCTTAACTCCAGTTAGAATGGCAATCACCAAGAACATAAACAATAACAAATGTTGGCCAGGATGTGAGGAAAAGGGAATTCTTATACACTGTTGGTGAAATTATAAGTCAGTACAACCACTATGAAAATCAGTTTGGAGGTTTCTTAAAATACTAGAAAGGAAACTCTCATTTTACCCGACTATACTACTCCTTGGTATCTTTCCTAAAGAACTAAGATCACAATATAGGGATACATGCATACCTGTGTTTATAGTAGCACAATTCACAACAGCCAAATTATGGACTTAACCCAGGTATCCAACAATAGATAAATAGATATAGAAAATATAGTATATACACACAGTGGAATTTTACTCAGCCTCAAAGAAGAACAAAATTATATCATTTGCAGGAAAATCTATGGAACTAGAGAATATCATGGTACATGAGATCAGTTAGTCTCAGAAAGAGAAGAGTGGTACATTTTCTATCATTTGTGGAAACTAGAGAGAAATTAGAAAAACACAAGGGACTTTAAATAATGCAAAGATAGATAGGTAGAGTAGTTGGAGGGCGTTGGGGTGAGAGTGCTAGAGGGGAAGAGGGAAGTCCGAAGAAGGAAACAGTTCAAACAATACTATGGTGATATGTGAAGGTTTTACTATCAACAACCCCACTAACTCATGTGGGGAGGGAAAAGAGGGGAGCAGACTGAGATGCGGAGGAGGTACTCAGAGAGCTGTGTGCGTGTGTTTTTAACATGTGGAACCCCTGTGGGATGTATAATCGCAATGCACCAAGAAAATAAAATAAAACAAGTAACCTAATCAGAAAGAAGTCTTGGTGAGTAGGTGGTGCTTGGATTTGTGTCTCTGTTGGTCAGGTGCTTCCTTGCTGACCTTGAAGAAAAGGACTCCCACACTACCAGTGTTTCAGAATTCTTTGAGATTGTGATCATGCAGGGCATTCACCAGCTTGACACTGTGGCTTAAGACTGCACCTGCTCCCAGTATGGTTCCATTATAGCACTCTGCAGGTGGAGGGGGTTGGAGGGGACCCTCAACACAATGGGGTTTTAAATTTCCAAGACCACATTAGCATGAAGAATCCCACAGGAAAAGCCACAGCTGTGCCTTTTGGTGGCTCTGGACTTTCAAGGAAGCTGCCCGAGATCCCGAGATCCCGTCTCTGCTGAGAGCACCTTCAGTTCTCAGGAGCCTGAGTAATAGAGCAATTCCAGTTATTACTGTACAAGGAAAAGCTGGCTACTCTAGCCCGGCCCCCTAAGCCAAAGATCGCCTTCCTGATAGGGTCTGAGAACCTCAGTAACATTTTAACCCACAATCCTAGATAACCGCCCACGTGCCACTGACTTGAGAGACTCATGACTTTTCCTTGGAGACTTCATTTCATTTTTCTGACCACTCACTCACTCACCCCCCCTGGCTATGGGTGAGAGTCAGGAAAGGGAAGGCAGAGGGTGGTTTGTTCTAAAGAACTGGAGCAAGTTTATAAATTAAAGACACTATTAATGAATCCTCCCCCACTCTCTCTCTTCTTATCTCATCCTTCTTAGAACCTAAGGCATCTTTAGGTACTAAAATTTTAAAGATTTTGCTGCATATTAAATACATATGTCATCAAATTGTCCTCCAGAACTAATGTGCTGAATGAGGCTCCCGTTCTAGGATTCAAGACTGTTCACCCCCAGCAATCTTAGAGCTTTGTGCCCATGCTTCCTTTATCTTTGCCAGTTTCATAAAGGAAGGTATCCCACTCTTTTGTCAGAGTCCAGTATGCCACCAGTTGAAATGATCACATTGTGACGCTAACCTGCTAAGACATTCATAGTGATATTGCTTCATAATAATAAATCACCTTTGCTGTTCTAGGATAAAACATAATAATGAATATGATAATGAATGATTCTGGACATCCTGCCAATGTCAGTTTGATCTCCTTTACTTAGGATTTCAAAATGTGATCTGTGACAGTCTCTCCAGGAACTGAGGACATCAGATGACGCCAGTGCCTACGACATTTGAGGGCCAAACATTGTGAATGGTTAACAGGTGTACAGTGTGGTGTGGTGAGGGAAAAATAACGAGGGAGGAAAAGGGGGATTGCTATGGTCAAGTAAGTCATAGGGATTTATAATGTTTATTAGCACGTTATTGAACCTAAGATATCTTGTACTAATAAAATCTGCTAAGATTTGTGGTATTCCTGGTTTATTAAATATATTTGGCTAAATACACAGAATGCTAAGTGTGTAGAATGAATATTAACCTCACAGGGCATTTCAGTGTTCCATCGAACAATGTGAAAAGAAAGGGGAGGAGACACAGTAGGGTGTGATTATTGTTCTATGTTTGGCACGAGTTTATGTTTCGCAAAAGTAATCCAGCTCTTCCTGTTCCTTAAAATGGTCCAATGTAAAGCATGTAATTTGTTCCTTGAAAGTTTGAAAGAATATTCCTATAAAATCAATTAGTCCCCAGCAATTTTGGTGATAATTATTTTGTTTTTCAATTTCTCTAATGGTTATAGATAAATTTGGATTTCCTATCCTTTGTAAGTAGTTTAGATGTTACCTCCCACCCCCAAAAAAGTATTTATATTAAGGTTTTCCAATTAATTGTAAAATTTCATCCATGTATCTAATATTTTTAAAAAATCATTGCCACTTCTTGCTATATTCACTTTTATTTATGAAATGTCATTTGTACTTTTTCCTTTTTTCTTCACTGAACTTTCTAAAGGAAATATTTTTCTATACCTTTTTATGATATTATTATTATTATCATTATTATTACTTATCCCTATTCTTTTCCTTTTTGAATGTTGCAAACATTATTTTTATTCCATCTTTACCAGTGAATCAATATAAAAGTTTTAGGCTCTGTATTTCCTTTTTCGTGTGTTGTTTTTATTTTTTTGTATGTTTGTAGTACTAGAGATTGAACCTGGGAGCATTCTACCTCTGAGATACACCCCAACCCTATTTTATTTTCTATTTTGAAAGAGTGTCTTGCTAAGTTGCTGAGGGCCTCACAAAGTTCCTGAGGCTGATCGTGAACCTGCAATCTTCCTGTCTCGGTCTCCCAAGTACTGCGCTTACAGGCATGCACCACCATGCCTGACTTTGAATTTCTTTTTGAGTAAGATATTGGCAGTCTTTTATAAACTTTGTCATAGGATATTCTCCTATTTATTATTTTCTAAATCATTTGTAAATGTAGTATTGAGTTTTTATTTATTTGAGAATTATTTAGAAGAATGCCCTGTAAATTTTATTTTGTGTATTCATTTAATGTATATGGTTAATTTCTAGTTTTACTACATTTATTCAAGGACTGCAACCTGCATAATTTCTACATGGGGATCTAGCACATCAATATTTCTAAGCATCAATAAATGCTCAAACAAAAGTTGTGTTTTCTGTGTGTAGGATTTAAAGATTCACAGAATCCAAATAATACTTTATCTTTAAAAAACTGAAAAATTAACCAGGCGTGGTGACGCACATTTGTAATCCCAGCATTTGGGAGGCTGAGACCAGAGGATCCAGGTTCAAGGTCATCCTCAGCTACCTAGTGAGGCACTTCGCAACTTAGTAAGACCCTGTTTCAAAATAAAGAATAAAAAATAGGGCTGGGATGTAGCTCGGAGGTAGAATGCCCCTGAATTCAATCCCCAGTACCGCAAAAGTAAATAAATAAATAAATAAAAAGTCTCAGTTGTTGCAAAACTTCTAAAAGAAACCATAGAAGTTCCTTGTGACCTTGGAATAGGTAAAGATTTTTTAAGATGAAAAGAATGATCCATAAAATTTAATATAATGGATAAAATAAACTTCATCAAAGTTTAAAATTTCTCTGAAAGACACTGTTAGAAATAAAGTGAGAGAGGGAGGTAGTGAAGGTGGGAGGGAGGGAGAGAAGAAAAGGAAAATACAAACCATAGAGTAGAAAAAAATCACAAAACTCATATCTAATAAAGTGTTAGAATCCAGAAGATATAAAAAAAACTAACAAGAGTCAGTTGCAGGCAAACAAACAACCCAATGGGCAAAATATTTGAACAGCCTGATGCATCACCCAAGAAGAGATATATAGGAAATAAGTTCATAAATCTACACTCAACATCATTAATCACTAACGAATTATAAATTAAAGCCAAAATAAAATAATATTACTCATCTATTAGAATAGCTAAATATTTTAAATTAGCAATATCAATGCTGGGAAGAATGCTGGGTAAATGGAATTCTCATATATTGTTAGTGGAAATGTAAAATCAGTCAATCACTTTGGAATTGATTCTTATAAAAATCTTTATAATAAAGTTAAACATGCACTTACCATATGACCTGTTCCTGGGTCTTTACCCACAGAAATGAGAACATTTGTCCACATAAAATCCAGTTACCTAAATGTTCATAGCAGCTTTCTTTCTAATGACCCCAAATGGAAAAGCCCCAAGTATCCATTGACCAGTGAATGGATAAAGAAATCATGATATGGCTACATAATGGAATATCCTTCAGCAATAAAAAGAACAAAACTAGTGGCACTTGTAATAACATAGATGATATCAAGAGAATTATGCTAAGTGAAAAAGTAAGACTCCATAGGCTAAATAATATGTGTTTCCATTTACATGATACTTGAAAAAGACAAAACCATATGGCTACAAAATAGGACTTGGAGTGGAGAAAGGCAGTTGATCTCAAAGGGACCTGTGAAATTCTGAATCTCGGATGTGGTGGTGATTATACAGCTATATAGATGCCAAAGTTCGTAGAACTGCACATCTGAAGAGTGAATTTTATTATATACACGTCAATCAAAAGAAATGTGTAATAGAATCCATATACACAGATATAATCCACATAAACAAAAGCTCCTTGGAGTCCTCAGTAATATTTAGGAGGGTAAAAAGTTCTAAAACCACCAGTGGAGAACCATTAATATAGGTCATGATGAGAATATTTTTAATAGGAAGCAAAAGGGACTTTAGATAGTTAAGGAGAGTGGCCAACCAGTAGAGTAGTGAAAGGGGGCAGGGGAAGGAAGGTGGGGAGAGAAAGAACTGATGAAAGAAACAATGAAAATTATGCTGTGTCCATATTTAGGGGTGTCACTACCCATCTCACTCTCATGCACAAGGAGGGGTGGGACCGGAAGGGAAACACACCAGGACCTGTGTGTGCATTTGTTTATATGACTTTGAACTTCACCATGATGTATAATTACAATGCACCAATAAAAGTATAATAATAATATTTTGTGTTAACTTTTTAGTTATATCTCAGTACAGCAATAAACTGCTTAACTTAGAGACTTCAGATTTTATTAGGTATATTGGAACATGTAATTTACATGTTTAAAATATGTCTTACTTCAGTCTTCTTATTTTACCTTCTTAAATTCTCTACCACTTGCAATGTGCAATTTTAATTTTCTCCTCTCATTTGGAAAAGATTCTTTGTGTATCTATATTAACCTTTAAGTTTCCAAACACACCAGATAACTGCTTTTTCTAAATATCAGGGTGAAAATTGTCTTTTATTTTACCGCTACACCTTGTGAAGCCAGAAATTAGCCAATTTACTCATCTTATTCTTCTCTGATCTATAGCTTAGGGCATGGCTGTACTCAGGAATTATGATCATAATTCAAATTGTTTCCATTAAAGATTTCCCTATTTAGACTCATGCATTCTGTTTTAAAATGTATGAGAATACCAGCTACGGCTTGGATGTGAAGTGTCCACAGAGGCTCATGTGTTGGGGCTTGGTCCTAGGACAGCAAGTCTCAGAGCTGGGCTCCGGGCAGTGGCTGAATCATGAAGGCTCGGACCCCATCGGTGGGTCAATAAGTTGATGGCATCACTGGGAGGTGGTAGAAACTGTACGAGGTGGGACCTAGTTGAAGGAGAGGGTCCTTGTGGGGCATGTCCTTGGATCTACATCTTGTTGCTCTGACTTTGCTTCCTGACTGTCAAGAGCTGAGCAGCTTTTCTCGGCCGCCATGCCCTTCCGCCATGACATTCAGCCTGACCACAGGACCAGAGCAATAGAGCCTGCAGAGCACAGACAGAAACCTCAGAAAATGTGAGCGAAAATAAATCTTTCCTCCTTTCAGTTCTTCATGTCAGGTATTTTGGGTCACGGCAATAAAAAGCTAACGCAACAATCATTTACATTAAAATATTTAAGACTGCCGGGCGTGGTGGCGCACGCTTGTAATCCCAGCATTCGGGAGGCTGAGACCGGAGGATCCGGGTTCGTGGCCAGCCTCAGCTACCTAGTGAGGCACTACGCAACTTAGTGAGACCCGGTTTCAAAATAAAAGAATAAAAAATATGGCTGGGGATATAGCTCGGAGGTAGAACGCCTCTGAGTTCAATCCCCAGTACCGCAAAAAAAAAAAAAAAAAAAAAAAAAAAAAAAAAAATATTTAAGACTGATATTCATTTTATTTCTCTTATTTCATTATGAAATGTCTGAGAGTTGGGTTTTTTAATTGGTTCTGTTTATGTTGTGGTGCCATCTGTCCCTTCTTCATCCAGGTCACAGTCCTGAGAGGCTTTCCCAGATGACTTACACCTGAGGTCCTGTGGCTCTCTATTGGATTTGGTCTATCTATCCAAGATCTTAGAAGAAAAATAAGAATTTTATACTAAAATTTGGTGAATGGGAGCTGGTGTGTTCTTTAACAGAAAGTCTCCAATCATATCAGGGTGGTTTGATCTACATATCACCATTGCATTTTGGATAGGCTAGCCCCTTCACCTTCTTTCTCCTCTGGCCTGCGGATAATGACTACTGCTGCTTGCCCTGAGTTCTTGCCTCACGTCTCACCCCATGTTTCTCTAATGTCCAACCTACCTTTTTGAAATTAATCTCTTTGTAAATAAACTTAGATTATCCTAGTCTGCATCTCCATCATCTTTGTGTAGAGGTGGACAGTAATGTCACTGATTATTCAAAAGTTTGGCCAAGAGACAGCTTGGCGTAGGGTCTCTACATAATTTTGTCTAGAACATGTTGAGCTTTTTCAATTCATATGCTCAGGTCTTTTATTTTTTAACTCAGGAACTATTTTTCAATCTTTGTTTGTTGTATATGTTACAATTGTTTGGCTCTTTCCTGAGTCACATATAGTTTTAATATATTCTTGTTCTCTATCATCATTAAACATTCTCTCTTTGCTGCCATGATTTTGTCCTGTGCCTCTGTATGCTGGGAACACTAACACATTTGCCTTTTACAGTACCCATTTGTTTTCTCATAATATTAGTTCTTCCTTTTCCTAGAATATTTTTATTGTGATTGCATTATTAATTAATGACATTTTAATTAACCCTACCCCAATGTTTATTTTGATAGCATAATTTTTATTTTGATAGTATAACTTTTATTTTATTTTATATAACTTCAGGATAACTTTTGCTTTTATTTCACAGGAATTTGATCTTCTTGTAAATTACTGATGCCAAGTGTTCTTGTTAAATTTTCTTCTCTTCCCTGTAGTAATTCACTTTCTAGGCTCTGTCCTAATAAAGCTTCAAGACAGTGTTCAATTCCCACATCCTGTAATATTTTTAATGTCTTGTTCTTAATAAGTCATCCACTCTACAGATTTCCACAGCGCCATTTATTACCCATTCTGGGATAAGTAGATTCCCAGGCTCACATATCCACCTGAAGAGCAAGATTACATTCCCAGCCCCTATTCGTGCATCTTCCAAGCCATTACAGGCTAGGGGTGTGTGGGTCTTCCACCCCCATGATTCTTCATCTCTCACAGTGATTGGATGTATGAGCATACTTTGTCTTGCTGTCAGGGTTGCTCCTGGTCTTCTCCATTCACAGAGAAGACTGGGCCACTCCCATCCTTTTTCCCACCTGCCTATTTCATGCTCTGTTTTTCCTTTGCTTCCTATTTCTAAGAGGAATACAGAAAGAGACCTGCTGACAGTGAGAGGAAATGGGAATGGGTGCCTTAGCAAGCTGCTAAGAAAATTCCTGTGTAGCTGACAGACAGACCATTGCCTGTTTTAACATTTAGGAAAGACCCAGAAAAACTGAGCCAATAGCTTGACATGAGTAGACCTGAAGTCTTTTCTGTTGCTTGAGTCTCCAAAGCATGTGTAGGCCACTGCAGACTGGAACGTCTAATGGCCTCCTAATTCATGGAGATTCTTCACAAATTATGGATAAAAATGAACCTGTACTTGTATTTTTTAGTATTGTTTGGGTTTTTTTCCCCCACACTTCTATGTCTAGGCTCAGAGAAACTGCATCAGGGACTAATAGAAGCTTGAAAAGTACTTAGAACCAAATCTACAGTGTTAAAGTATAGGATAAATGTTGGGAAAAGTAAAGCTTAGGTTGGAAAGTCAGAGAATCCTTTCCATATTGTTGCCTTTGATGCTATCAAAGTAAGATTTAGATGGACCACACTTAAAAGTCTATTTATTTCTTTTTAGCTATCTTTACCATTATCAACTATCATATTTATTGCTTGGATTCAGAAAAGAACTTCTGTTTTGCAGGGTTTGAGATTTATATACTAGAAAGACACTCTTAAGAAAAAGAATATAAAATTAGTACAAAATGATTATTTAGAATGAGAAAAGATTATATAACAATTGACAGTTTGTAAAGATTGACAAACAAGGAAAACATCAAAAAATTCAGAAAATATAACAATATTTTTATTAACTAACACAATCTATACTTCCTTCTTTAATGCACATTTTGGCTATGTAATTTTAATTTCTATTTCAAAAGAAAAAATAATAATTTAATTTTACTGAAAGAATACAAGAGTAATATTCCCTTATGCATGATTGATCAAATATTATTTGCTTTAATTAATGATGTTTCAGGAAATTTCTTTTATTGTTACAAGTTATTATTGGTATTGTCATACAGATTTTTTTTGTTGTTATCACATTTGGGAACCATTCCATCAAATTTTTTCTCTTCCTTTTTTATTTTGGTAGAAAAAATCCACATAAGATTCTTAACTATTTTTAAGTGTGCAGTTCAGCAATGTTAAATATATTCATATTGTTGTGAAACAAATCTCTAGAACTTTGTATTTTATAAATCTAAAACTCTATAACTGTTAAACCATTCTCCTATGCCCTTTCCTCCACCCCTGGAAACTCACATTGTACTTTTTGCTTCTATGATTTGGACTAGTTTAGATATTTCACATAAGTGGAATCATACAATATTTGTCCTTTTGTGAATGGCTTATTGACTTAGTATAATGTATCCAAAGTTCATCAATTATGTATCATGTGTCAGAATTTCTCCATTTTTTAAGGCTGATGTATATGCCATATTGTATGTATATTCCATATTTTGTTTATCCATTATCTGTCAATAGACAGTTGGGTTGCTTCTACATCTTGCTATTAGAAACGACGCTTCTATAATCATGGGTATAAAAATATTTTTCTTCCAGAACCTGCTTTCAATTTTTCTGGTTCTATACCCAAAGGTGAGATTACTGGATCATTCACATTACTTTTCATATAAACTATAAGATATAAAAAAAATTATCCCCCATTCATTCTGACTCCACCCATTTCAAACTTTGCTTCTCCTTCACTATGAACTCCAAGCGCCCACCAGGAGAGGACCTAGTCTTACCCTGGTGCTCCTGCAGTTCTGTGTCAGAGCACCAAAATGGGTCCGCACTGAGGATGGTCTCTGTTTCTCTGGAAGGCATTCTTACACCAGGACAGCAAGCAAGAACACACATATTCATAGGAATAACTGTGCATGATATAAATCTATTCCACTGAATCTAAGCTGAATGTCTCCACAATTCAACTTCTCTGTAGCGGTCAGATCACAGGTTCAGGACTCCACAGGTGAGGCAGTCTGTGTATGTCTATAAGCTTTGGAGCCATCTACGTGAGACAGCAAAACAGGCCAGGCTTTTCTGAAAGTGGTTTCTTCACGTTTTCCCCTCTGCTTTAGAGTTGCATGTGTACTCTTTGTTTTCTTTATAACTCCACGTTTTCTCCAAGCATCTGTTTCTTTCTTTTTTGCATTTGTTTATAGGGTCAACAAATCGTGGGAATGGATTGACTAAGAAAACAGTCTTTTTCAGTGTTTTTAAAATGCTCCTGCCCTGCCTGATATGAATGTAACTAGTATTGTTGCTTTCTCTCTCATACTTGACTTTTCTATGTTCAGTTTGTATTTGGAGGCTCCAT
This sequence comes from Graphiurus murinus, assembly GCA_004027655.1. NCBI lineage: Eukaryota > Metazoa > Chordata > Mammalia > Rodentia > Gliridae > Graphiurus > Graphiurus murinus. The sequence continues at coordinate 21,796 of PVLC010005396.1, forward strand.
CCTCCTTGTTAGGTCAATGTTTGATAAATTTTGACAATGAAAGGACACTTTAAATGTCCTTTAGAAGGAAAAATCAACACTTGTTTAAACGCCATTGCATAACTCATGACCCACTTCCTGCTCACACCATTAAGCACCAACGCTAGAGGCGGCAGGCGACCTGCATTTCTGCTAAATTACTTTACGCTATATACATGTGGAACTATAAACGCACATCAAAAATAATGTGCACAAAACAAGAAGTAAACCCAGTATGTTTTATGAAGTTCAACATGAATGGGATAATAATGTCGGGAGCAGCCGACTGATAACCAGGAATGGAAACACAGCAGGAGCATTCCTTGTCCCGGTATGCTGGAAACACGGGGGGAGTGATTTCTAGGTACTCAAAGTGCATCTCAGAGGAGGAAAGTCATCCATTTGGTCACCAGTTGTCATGAAAAGCCAAGTTCAAACAATAATATGACTGTGCCATGGTGTTTAAGGAAAATCCAATCTACACCGCACAGTCTAGATTTAGAACCCTAAACTCTCAGCCTCATTTGAATCAGAGCTGGTCTGCTTTGCATATTGGATTTAGCAGCCCTAGAAAACAAGCCTTCCAGTTTTGTTACCTTTGGTCATTTCTGACCTTAGGATTTGACCTTTAACTTTGTGTTGATACCATTGGGTTTCAGGATTTTTTTCTCCAGAATAATAATCTTGGAAGAAGTTGTCAGATGTAGACTTTATATTATAAAGCAGATTTAGATTCAGATCCAACTCAGACTAACCAGCTGTGACCTTCAGCATATTACTTTATCTGAACTTCAAGTTTTTCATCTGTGGAAATTAGGAATAGTAGTATCTCTCTTAGAAATCTGTAAAAATGAAATACATTATTAAACCTAAGGTCCAGAGAAACAGCACCTGGTACATAGTTTCTTTTCCTTCCAAAATTATTTTCCTGGTTCTTGGTCCAACCCATAAATTCATATTATGTATATAAAATTATTAGTATTTTTTAAAACAATACTGCATGATGTAGCCCAGAAATACAGAGACAAATCCCTAAAACTCCATTTCAAACCTAAGCTCATATAAATGCCATTCTTCTAAGAAAATAAAAAGGAGTGGAAATCATCAAAATGAGAAGCAAGAGGGAGAGAAGGAAATAAAATGACCTGAGGTATATGGAGATCAGCAAAACTTGCAATCCCCTAAAGCATATTTGAAGAATCTAAATGCAGTCAAGACACGGTGGAACTTAGGAGCTTTCTATATCTGTTTCCCCTACTCTCCACGAAGCTCAAATCATTAGATTCTACAGACCCTATCCACATGTCTCCCTCTAATCTTTTGTTCACATACCCTGTACTGCATGCTAGAATACTCCTTCTCCTCACCTTTGCCTTTCCAAACTATACTTTGGAATTTTACTATATTTCTTCCATAAAGCTTCAGTGGCTACTACGAAAAGAAATGGGTAGAAAGCATGCTAAACTCTCTACCTCATTTGAATCAGAGCAGATATTACTTTTCCTGTTTTCCATATTGAGTTCCCATGCAAGGTCTCAAAGATTTTCCTCTGGCTTAAATAATAGAGTTGGACATTGATTATTAATTTTGGTCTGATTCTCTCCATCGATCTGATAACTTTCCATGTAGATGTTCATCTCAGCTACAGGGTTGACTTCTAACAAGATTACGAATTCTTAGTAGGTATGGTCCATTCATATCTTACATCTTGAAACAATGTACAAGGCACCCAGAATCATCATTTACATTATTTTAGCATTCATTGCATTTTAATCAAGATTTGTTTAAGAGTTTATCCCTCCTATGGACTGAATCATGTCCCTAAGAAATTCGTATGTTGTAGACCTAACATCAATCCCTGAGAATGAGATCCCACTTGGAAATCGTCTTGTTGCTGAGGTCATAAATTAAGTCCTATGGGTCTTTGACCCAGCATGCCTGCTGTCCTTACAAAAAGGGGAAAATTGAAATTTGGACAGAGATGTGCACACAGGAAAATGTCATGTGAAGGTGGAGGCAAAGGTTAAGGCGAGACAGAAGCCAAGCAGTGTCACGATTCTAGAGACCACCAGAAGCTAGGAGAGAAGCCTGGACAGATTCTCCTTCACGGACCTCAGAACAAACCAACCCTCCACTGCTGGATCTTGGACTTGTCATTCCAGAACTAGGGGACAATAAATTTCTGCTGTTTTTAGCTATCCAGTTTGTGGTACTTTATTATGACAAGCCTAGGGATCTCACACAATCCCTAAAGAGGGAAGTAGATCAAGGCCGGGATCAATGGGATTCTCCACCTTCCGGTGAAATTCCGGCTTCCTTTGACCACGAGGAAACCTCAGGAACTTGCCACTGCCTCTTAGAAGCTTATGGGTCCTGCGGCGAAGGCGCGAGGTCCATGGCAGTGCGGGAGATGCTGGAGCAGGTCACACGTGTAGAGCCAAGTCAGTGTTTATGGAGAGTTTAGGAAAGCAGAGGCAATAAGGGTACTGGTAGAACTTGGCCCCATGTCTTTCAAGTAACAGTTCAGACAGCAAGGGAGTGGAGAGCCGGCCTCTGTCGGGATCCCCATGGAAGCAGTGGCCATGGCCGGCTCTCTTTGATCTCCTCTTCCAAGGCAGGAAGCCTGCAGGATTAAATCCACATTAGATGCAGCACACGTGGAGGGGGATGTGGTGGTGTTAAACCTGGAGCAGGCTCACTGCACACGACAGTCAGTACAATCGTGCTTCTGAAATTGTACCTTTCCTTCATTTCCACTTTAAAAAAATGTCTAGGACCTCAAGTTATAGACTTAGAAGAGGATAGTGGAATTAGCAATAAACAACCCCACAGAGGAAACACATGGAAGCTTATGTGTTGTGAAATCATAAGACAGGAATAAATCCTAGCAGTGCCTGAGATCCATTCCTCTGGCACTAAGCCTTTTCTCAGAGATAAGGAACTACCTTACAAAGTAAAAGTAAGAATTCTCTTTCTCTCTCCTCTGGCATCTGCTACTTGGAATTCCAAAGGAGAGAGGAAAGAGGTAAAGACTGAAGAAATAGATTGATAATACCAAAAACTCACAAGCATATTACTTCACGTGTTATATAGTGGTTTTTATAGCTGTGATTACATTTTATCCTCTCAGAAACCCTATGAGGCAGATCCTAAGATCCTATTATCTGCCTATACAAATGAGGAAACAGTTATATTCATTTATTTTTTCTTAAAATGAAACTCAGAACTGGTGCAAGTTCATCTACCTAGCAATTACCTGCTGAAACCTCCTGTTCAGAATTTCTAGCTGCAAAGCCGATGTCATTTCCACCAAGACATGCTGGAGAAAAGGAGCAGCAAGGGAGAGGAGTGATCAAAAGCACAGGGAAGGGGCAAAGGGTGTGGCGTGGTAGGCCCATATGTTAAGGGCTTGGGCCAGGGGATGACGCTATCGGGAGGTGGTGGGGCCTTTCGGGGTGGGACCTAGTGGGAGGTTTTGGGCTACTGGAGGTGTGCTGCCACAGCTCCTTAATAGCTGGATCTTGAGCAATGCTCGGTCCACTGGAGTCCTGCAGAGGATTCCAAAAGAAGGAATGTGTGGCATATCCCACTTTGCATTATGTTATATTCTGGAAATTTTGGGCACTTTGGGTTTTGCTTTTACATTAATTATAAAGGAAAATTTCTTAGAAACAGATGGTGGCTGGATGGATAGTGATTTCTTAATATTAGCTGAAAAAGCAGTGCCTCGAGACAACCAAATACATTAACCTCTTACAAACATTAATCAAGAAAAGGCTTTGCAAGTTTATCTAAAATAGTTACTATGAATAGTCTTTGCCCACTCCCACCTTGTCTCCCTGGAACTTTACAGGATACATTAACCCTCTAGCTACCTGAGATAAAGATAAGAAGAACACTGCTTAAAGGAGCTAAACAAATAGTAAAGATTTAAACTAATGGAAAATAATTTTTATATATGTGTTGTATTTTTAAGCATTTTATGTACTAAAAGAATTTTTATACACATGTTGTATTTTGTAAAAGATAACCTTTAGAAAAATGAGTCTGAACATTCCTGTTCTATATGCCTCATTGCAAAAAAAAGTATAAAACAGCTACTAACAAACAATAAAACAGATACACTTCTTCACTGCATTCGGTGTGAGCATCTCCGACCTCGTCTCAATCCACACTTATGGAAGGACCCCCAACCCCCACTGCCTAAAGGGCTGGACCTCAGCAGTGTGCCCTTGAAGAAGATTGTGAGACATTGGTCTCTTGCTCTCTCACTCTTTGTTCTCCAGCTGCTTCTCACAAGCTCCTGACATGATGACCTTGCCATAGGCTCAAAGGCAATGGGGCTAAGAAACCATGGGCTGAAACTATGAGCCAAAATAAACCTTTTCTCCTTATAAGTTGATTATCTCAGGTATTTTGTCACAGTGATAGAAAACTGACTGATATACTTTGCATCCTTCTACCTCCACAGTCTATGTGAACCTATGAAGGGAAACTTTTTAAAAACTAAAGAGTACTTGTTACAACTAATTAAGCTTTGTGATATACCTCATGTCCCAATTATTGTGAATGAATCTACAAAATTTGTTACGATTACATAGTTAGTGGTAGTCTCTAAACTTTGAGATATGGATGAAGACCCATTTGTTAAGGCATTCTTGAGTAAGATCTGCTGTAAAAAATAATTAAGTTTAATCCCAATTGCTTTATTATGTATTCCATCGATGTTTTGCTTCTAATATAGCTTTGTAAGATTAATAACTAAACAAGATGAATTGAGTAGATATAGTAGAGATGGACAAAGAGTACAATGTGTGAACTCATAAACTAATATCATATCATTTATTGATTAATTCACTCAGATATTCAGCAACATTGATAGACTGCTCATGGGCACCAGGAAACAAAACTATATAATATGAGACTGCCTTCGGACCTCACAATCAGGGACAAAGGAGGGACATGGAAGCTAGGATGATAAGGCTGGGCTGTACGGCTGACAGGGGACAGGCAAGTACGTGGACAATGGAAGGGGGCCCATCCAGAGGAAAAGACGGGCTCCTGTTGTTAGACTGAACGGATGAACATGTGACAATGATAGAGTAATTATAGTAATAACATAATATCTCCTTGATGCTTACAACATGTCAGATAATCTTCTAGCCACTTCTAGTCACTTTCTTGACTCTTCACAACTTTTGGAGGTGGTCCTCTTCTTATTCCTGTTTATAGCAACCAAGATTCAAGCCATGGAGTCATGAAGTGACAGAATTGGAATTTGAACTCAGCACATGCATAAGGTGTGTACTGGTTGAATCAAATCAGCTTCTCTTTATCCACCCCCACATTCCCCACCTACACTAATTCCACTCAGGGCTATGGAGAAGAAAAGGGAGTGAGTCTGCACAGAAAGAGCGGATGTGGTGAGTTCATAGATGCTGGCAGCAGCAAATCATGCAGGCCTTGCTTGACATCTGAACATCTGTGAACTTATCCTCACATCTTTAGACAAAGCTTTCCAGTGGACCACATGTATGACTCCAGCATATATATCTTGTTTCTATCGCTTGGCTTATATTGCCCTGACGGAAATATTCCCCCTACTCCGCTCCACCCTCATTCTTTCCCATCTTTTAAAACCTACCTCTTCTTTTTTTTTTTTTTTTTTTTTTTTTTTGTGGTACTAGGGATTGAACTCAGGGGCATTCTACCTCTGAGCTATATCCCCAGTCCTATTTTTTTTTATTCTTTATTTTGAAACCGAGTCTCACTAAGTTGCAGAGTGCCTCACTAGGTAGCTGAGGCTGGCCGCGAACCCGGATCCTCCGGTCTCAGCCTCCCGAATGCTGGGATTACAAGCGTGCGCCACCACGCCCGGCTAAAACCTACCTCTTCTATGACGCCTCCAGTGCATAAACTCCACCATCCAGCTCTTCCAGCACAAATAGCCCACACCACAGGATCCAATAATCCTTCCTGATGTTGTGCACTCGATTTCAATATGGATTTACCGAATCATCGCATATAGGTCGTACACTCTTACAAGCTGGAAACCATGTCTGATTTCCCTTCTATATTCCACAGCATCTAGTTAAGTTAGTGAGCATCTAAAAGTTAAGGAATGAACACTAATAAATTGATAAATTGCAGCAAAAGTGAAATCTGTTATTATTACTATTTCTCAAAGCAAAAATTTCCAGCATCTCTATCTACTTTTTCTGGGCGCTTGTTACATAATCAAGAGATGTAAATTTCAACAATAGATAATTATAACTTGCTTGGCAAAAGCCCAAACTACTGCCCAGATTAAAGGAGAAAGATAAAATAATAAAAATAAATCTCAACACATGTATTAGCTCTCACTGGTCCTCTAATTCTACTGCATAATAGGTATTTGTTTTCAGGATAATCATTATATTTTAAGATCAGAAGGTCTTTTTAGTGTTTATGTTATTTTCTTACACCTTCCATTTCACCAATCACCAGCCCTTCTATTCAAACAGAATTTAATTTTAAATTAGCCTTGACATTTGAGAGAGTATTTTTAAAGACCTTGCAAGTAGGAAGTTCCACATCCTTCCATAGTGATCCGTCCTTCTCAGCCAGTTCTTCCTATGTTTAATCTAAATCCCACACACTGCAGTTGGGGCCCGTTTCCTCTTCTTTTGACCTTTGTTGTGTAAATGGAGAATAGTTGATGGTCATCAATTATGACTAAACAATTTTTTTTAAAGTACTATTAAATAATAATGCCTCTCTTGTTTACTTGAATTATCACAGTTATTTTAACCTCCTTTTTTCTTCATTATTTTTATCTTCACTCTACAATTCTTTCCAAGTTCTCTAAATACTTTAATATGGAATCCAAAGTTTAAAAATGGAGCCCAGAGAATGTCTGGCTAATGCTAGACATAAATGAAAAATGACCTCATGATTCCTGGTTTCTGTACTTCTATTCTTATCTCTCAGTGTACTTCTTCCCATCCTTACATGCCTATCTTCATGATCCATTGCTTGGTAAACACCCCTAAAATACCCATCAGCAAAGCTAGGAAGGGTACAAGCATAGATTCTCTTATAGTAATTATTGCCCTGCCCCAAGATCTGTTGTTTATTTGTCTTTGGTACTGGTGTTGGAAGCCAAGGCACTCTATCTTTGAGCTACATCCCCAGCCCATTTTTTATTTCTTACTTTGAAAGAGAGTCTGGCTAAGTTGTTGAGGCTGACCTTGAACCTGTGATCCTCCTGTCCGGGCCACCCAAGTACTGGGATTGCCACCTTGTCCAGACCACACCTCCTCCGTGTTGTCATGTATTTGTGTGTGTGTGTGTGTGTGTGTGTGTGTGTGTGTGTTTATGTGTGATATCATTTGGGTCTGGAATGTGTCCCCCAAACCCACATGTGTTGAAGACTTGGTCTCCACTGGTGGTCCTATTTGGAGTTTGTAGAAACTTTCGGTGGGGCTTAGTTGAAAATCACTGGAGCTGCGTCCTCAAAAGGAATATCTTGTCTCTGGACCCTTTCTCTCTCTCTCTCCTTCCTGTTGTCACTATCTGAGCAGTTCTTCTCTACTCTCCATCACGATGTTCTGTGTTCTGCCTCTCCAAAGGACCAAAGCAATGGGACCAAGTGACAATGGAGTGAAACCTCTGAAACTGTGAGCCAAAATTACTCTTTCCTGCTTTAAACTAATGTCTCAAATATTTTTTCAGTGACAGGAAGCTAATAAAATTATATGTATATGTATATATGTATATATATAAAATACATACACATATACACTAATAATATATATACCCACAAAATACACATACACGTAATAAAATACATATACATACACACAGAGCCTACTAACATAAATTTTTAATTTCATAGGTAAGGTATTCAATACCTTTTCTAGTCTACTAGGCTCCAATTCCCCACAATTCTGCTTGGGTGCTGAAATATAATGAGCATTTTATTATTTCTCAAGCCTACCCTCTACTTCTGTGCCTCTGTGGCAGTATACACATGATCCTTCTCTTCTGAACTCTGCTCCAGTTCCTACTCACCAAAGTGAAGCTCTTATGTGAATTTTTTTCTAATGTTCTCAGATTCGAGGGACTGATATTCAATCCGCCCTCTAACCCAAAGCTCTCCATACTGGAAAGCACACACCCTAGGGGAAGAACAAATGATCAATTGGAGTGTGGGAGGGAAATATTTAAACAACTATTTACAGTTGGTTTGCAAAATGAGAAATAAATTTGGATTGCTAATATTTAATATACAAATTGACAGTAAGGCCCTCACTGGGTCTGCACACTGGGCACAAATACTGTGGAAGCAGCCTTCAAAAGTCTGGAATTCCACAATGGAGAAGTATTTGTATCTAATGAGTATTTCATTTTCAACATATGGTGACATATTGAAGGCAATGTAGATATTTGGATGGTTTTATTTAAGATTTGAATTTTAAAAACACTTATACTTAGTATATTTCCTACAGAGTCTACAAATCAAAAATATTAGTAGAAGCCAGGCATGGTGGCACATGCTTGTAATCCCAGTACTTGAGAGGCTGAGATAGGGGAATCACAGGTTTGAGGACAGCCTCCGCAAGTAGTGAGACTCTCAGCAACCTAATGAGACCCTGTTTCCAAATAAGAAATAAAATTGAGCTGGGGGTATAGCTTGAAGGTAGAGTGCCTCTGAATTTAATCCCCAGTACCACACACACACACACACACACAAAAAAAAAACCCCACCTAGTAATAATGTAAGCTTCAGCAAATAAATGACATATAGGATAACCCCCCTTTCAGCCTAAAATGAAATTTAAACTAGCTATATTGTTTTATAAAAACTATGAATATCAAATCAGATCTAACATGTAAATCCCATCACCATTAATAAAAAAGTAAGAAAGAAAGGTGTTATATTGTTTAATAAAATTAAATCATTTAAAAATACTGCCTATTTCATCTTTGGATTATCTTTTTTTTTTTTGCGCTACTGGAGATTGAACTCAGGGGCATTCTATCTCGGAGCTATACCCCCAGCCCTATTTTTTATTCTTTATTTTGAAACTGAGTCTCACTAAGTTGCGGAGGGCCTCACTAGATAGCTGAGGCTGGCCGCGAACCCGGATCCTCCAGTCTCAGCCTCCCGAATGGTGGGATTACAAGCGTGCGCCACCACGCCCGGCTCTGGATTATCTTTTATATGACTATCCTGTATATAATGATATTAGTAGAGTACATAAACATAATTTATATAAAATATCATATATTGTATGCAAGTGTGCAAAAAATGTATTAACAGGCTACAGAATCAAAAGGCATGGGAACTACCCTTCTTGCACTATACCAAATGCTATACCACTTGTTATAGCACTGTGTGTATCTCTTTTGTGGACTTCCTTACTTTCTTTTACTATAATCACTTCATACAGGCATCATTCATCTCCCCATCTCTTCTAACAATAATCCCCTGGAGGAAAGGGCTGTGTCTTTATTCTCATGAAACTGTACACTATTTCTAATACACTATTGAGGACATTAATAACCATTCAATGAGAGTGTGGTGGTGAATGAGTGGAGGACTGGATGGGTAAGTGGGGGGATGAACATGCTGTGGTTTAAAGTGTGGATGACAAAGAAAGAACACTTCAGATACCACCCTAAGGCTGCAGGGGTAAAAGAGCAGTGTGGGTTCAGATTTCCCTGAGAAGAATGTCATATTTCAGGAAGTAGAGGGAAGGTAGAGTCCAAATTATTTCCCTCTTGAAGAGAAGCAGAATTCCTGATGGATTCTCCTTTGTCCCAAAGAAAAGTACTTGGTTACTCCCTTTAGCAACGGAAGTTTTTTCCTGTCCTATATTGCTCTAACCTGCTCCATAACCCCGGACCTGGTTTGTTGCCCCAAACACACTGACGCATATGGAGATGTACTTGTACTGCTCCGTTTAGATGAGTATCACAGCCCTGTTCTCAGCATGATAGCTCATTGAAGCAGCCACCTTAAAAAAAAAATGCAGGGTAACCACCACAATGATAAAACATTTTAATCACAAAAGTCCTTCAGGAGGCTAGTACTGTAATTACCAAAGGTTTGGAGTCCCCTGCACTTAAGGAGACACAACCAGGCAATAATAGAGGCTAATGCTCTGAGACATCAATAAACCTGGAAGGAAGTGTAGAACTGAGTTTAAAGAAAGAGGTTGCCCGGGAGAAAAAGTGTCTGAATCTGATAAGAAAACTGCAGCACATACTGCATTTAAAGATAGGGATGAGGTAATAGAATAAACCATTGCAGAAAACCAACAACAGCATCGAGAGAGAGAGAGAGAGAGAGAGAGAGAGAGAGAGAGAGAGAGAGAGAGAGAGAGAATGAGAATATGCACACACCCAGTGTTGCACAAAAGCTACTTTGGGGTTGAGATGCTCCACTGTATTTCAGAGTGCTGCAGAGCTTCAAACACCTTACTCACTTTGTTTCTGACAAGTCTTGGCTAAACACTGCTCACAAAGTCCAGACACCACAATGACTAGAGCCAGGCTCAGCCATGAAGGGGCCTCCGATTATTCTGCCAGGGGATGACAAGATCAAAGGAATCCAGGCAGCCAGCAGTGAGGCCTTGCCCACCTGCTCCACAGTGCTGCATTGAAGCCCCTCACGTTTACAGAGGAGGAGAGAAGCTCTGGACTCCAAAGTCTCAGGAAGAAAGCCTTGGAAGGGAAGCAAGTCACTATTGTGCACCTACTTCAGTTGCGAAGGAAGCATGACGAATTCACTATGGTGAAGAGCTTGGCTGTATAGTTGTGGAGTAGAAGGGAAACGGGGCTACATCAGGAACTCATTGAGAATTCTGGGTTTTTTTCTCTTCACTAAAACTCAGCTAGAAGCCTAACCTTCCTAACTACCCCATTCCAGATAGAATCCTTTCTATGGAAGGCACTAGGACCAGGGGAAAGTCACACAGTGGGGCAGGCCCTAAAGCCAGATATTAGTTAATGAAACAAACATGTGCAAATGGAGTCAGAAGCAAGTTTGATGTACAAACACTTCAGGCAAAAAAGTTTTGCAATTTCTTACAAAATTATACATCATCTGCCATGACACAGCAATTTTATTCTTGAATATCCCCCAAAAATGGAAACATGAATCCACAAATACATGTGTACAAAAATGCTCACAGCAACTTTATTCATCATAACAAAACCTGGAAATGTCCCAAATGTCCATCAACAGGAGAGTGGATAAACAAATTACAGAATATATACATATAATGAAGTATTTCTCAGCCAAAAAAAAAAAAAAAAAGGACTATTGATACACACAGCACATACAAATCTCACAGACATCATGTGGAGGAAAAGAAGCCTGATTCGAATGAATACATATTGTATTATTCCAATATATGAAGCTCTAGAATAGGTAAAACTAATCTATGGTGAAAAAAACACCACTCGTTGCTTGAGAGAGTGAGGGAGAAATTGATGAAAAATTTTCTGAGATGATAGAAATATTCAGTATCCTTATAGGATATGTATTACATTACTTATCAAATGTGTTTCTCAAAGCTTATTGAATTGTGTACTTAATATCTCTCTATTTCACTGTATGTAAATATTACCTTAAAAAACATTAAACAGCCAAGTGTGGTGGTACATGCCTGTAATGCCAGTATTTGGGAAGCTAAGTCAGGAGGATTACGGGCTGAAGCCAGCCTCAGAAACTGTGTCATTCAGCGACTTAGAGAAACCCTGTTTCAAAATAAAAAAATAAAATAAAGTAGGGTTGGGTATAACTCAAAGGTAGAATCAATCCCCCAGGATCAATCCCCAGCATTAAAAAAAATGAAAACAAATATTAAAGTCTAATTAATAGGATGTTTTCCATGTAGTGGTATAGATTAGCAATTGTGAAACTAATTTGTATGTATTCTAACCTTAAGTGAATGAGTAAATGCATTAAGAAATACGAGATCAAGTTTCTCACTGTTATAGAAGGAAGTAAGAAATATGGAAAAAGGAGAATTAGAATGTACATTGTTGTGTTAGATTTCGATTTGAAGCCTTAGTATTAACTCATAGTTTTTAATAGGTGGATAAGTGAAAAAGAATTGTGAGTGTATGTGTGTGTGTGTGTGTGTGTGTGTGTGTGTGTGTGCAGTTATGTCTGTGATGGCACCAGTAGCAACAACAATACCTAGTATCCATATTTGGCTTCTAGAAATAGTAGCTTCTTCACTAAGAAGAATTAGGGAACCATGAAAAAAATTTCATTCCAGGACTGGAGCAGGGAAAATACAAGATGATATTGATATTGTTTCATCAGAAACTAATAAAGTGAACAGAATGTATGTGAAGATTCTAGGCAGAATATTTCTAAGGGACACCAGATTCAAATTTCTGTTTCTACTTCTACCTTAATATTAAAAAAAAAAAGCCAAATAACTACAATGTCATCATTTTTCAAGAACCTATGAAATAGCCAGGTATCAAAAAAATTAAAATGACCCAAATCTAGTAACAAGCCCCTCCTAGGAAATGCTTCTATCATCTTTTGTAGAGCAACATGGTTGAAGAAGTCACTCAGGTTTAACAAGAAACAAATGGAACTTTGTAAGAATTTTAGAAACTACCTGGTGTGGTGTTTAGAACCCCTCCTATGCACAAAGAGAGTCTGCACCTACTCATCAAACCTTTGCCATAGGCCTTTGCTGAGTGCTCATGCAAAAGTCTCTGAGCACCCCAGGAGAGTTGACACAAAACACCCAAAGCGCAGGCACTGTTGAGAAGAAGTCAGGAGAACTCAGGGACGCTGCAAGGCACTACCGGCCTTGTTATGTTCTGGTCAGACTGTCTATAACTGGAGGAAACACAGGACAGCTCAAATTTCTCTTTGAGGAGCTAGTGCCCAAGACCTGGAGGTCTTTCTCAGCTCCTCTGCCCTGCCTCCAGTCAGACACACATTCTAAACCCCTTACAGTCACTCTGAGCATTCACTGAACACACTGCCTGATGATACCCAATGATAAGGGGTATCTTTCTCTCTCTCTCTCTCTCTCTCTCTCTCTCTCTCTCTCTCTCTCTCTCTCTCTCTCTCTCTCTCTCCTTTCTTTTTCATGGTACTAGGGATTGAAGCCAGGAGCATTCTACCTCTAAGCTACTTCTTCAGCCCTTTTTATTTTTATTTTTTTATTTTGAGACAGGATCTTGCTAAGTTACTGTGCTCTGGCCTCAAACCTGTGATCTTCCTACCTCAGCCTCCCAAGTACTGGAATTACAGGCATGCACCACTGCACTCGGCTAAGAGATCTCTTAAACTACAGAAATCAAAAGGCAGAGCTGAAGAGCAAGAAGAAGTACTTAGCAACATAAAAAGCTGTAAGACATTTTATAAAGTAGAATTAGATTCCCCTTGGTTCAAGAAGCTGAAGATTGTTTGGACAAAGAGGTCTTGCCCTACAGAAGGTAAAGGACTGACTCATTCTTGAATCATTAACCTATTGATAAGCTATATCTAATTAAAACAATAGAAATTCCAGGCACAGCTCAATTACAATTTAATGGACTGATGACAGAAAAAACAATAAAGTTTTCCTTTTCCTGGACAAAAACACAACTTACTTCAGTGTCTACTATTTTTCTGACACGCAATGTCCTGCATTTGATAAAAATTACAAAGCACATAGGGAAGATAATTATTTTCAAAGGAGAGACAGATTCAGAGATGTTACAGAGGTTAAAATTATAAGATAGTGACTTAAAACAACTATGATAAACCAGACATGGTGGTACATGCCTGTAATCCCAGCACTTGGGAAGCTAAGACAGGAAGATTGCCTGTTTCCAAATAAAAAATAAAATAGGGCTGGGGGTGTATCTCAGAGGAAGAATGCCCCTGGGTTCAGACCCACAAAAATAAATAAATAAATAACTGTGATAAATATGTTTAAGCATAGCATACATGACCAGGCGGGTAATTTTGGCATGGAAACTGAAACTAAAGAAAGAGCCAAGTGAAATTGCTAGAAATAAAGTACATGACACCTAAGATGAAGAGTTGATTCAATTAACTTCTCAAAAGGCTGGAAAAACCAGGGAAAAGAACCAATAAACTAAATAACAGATCAAAAGAGATCATCCAAATTTTAGCACCAAAAAGTGAAAAAGCAAACTTAGCGATATTAAACAGTCTAAAGTAGTTATAATTAGAATCTCATAACATGAATTAAATTTGTATTAATTAAGAAGGCAAAAATTATAACTTTATAATAAAGAAACCTAGTAGGCACCACCTTAGCCAAGTGATCAGATTTTGCATAATCAACAGTGGGATAAACCAAGATATATCATCTATATGAGACTTCAAGAAGGGCATAATATAACTTCAAATGTATAACTTCCCCAAAAGTACAATCTGAATCTTATTATTAAGGAACAGTAGATAGGATGAAATTAGAAAATAATCCAAAACTCAATTGATCCATACTAAAGGATATTTTTTTAAAAATTCAGTGATGCTGAATTGGGGAAGGGTTAATGAGAAATATGTGCATGGATGTCTTTACCTGTACTAGCTTGTACCCAACAAAAATGTGTGATTAACCCTGTTGTACCCAAGAAATGTATAAAAATCCATGCTAAAAAAAATTAATTAATTAATTATAAAAAAAAAAAGAAAGAAATCACTGGTGCTTAGTCCCGGCAACTCTGGAGGCTAAAGCAGAATCACAGGGTTGAGGCCATACTGAGTAACTGAGCAAGACCCTGTGTCAAAATAAAAAATAAAGAAGAGTTGGGGATGTAGCTCAGTGGTAGAGCCTCGCTGGGATGAATCTTCAGAAAAAAGAAACCACTGGTGCAAACAGAAATCAACCTCAAAATAAATCTTTACTAGTTTTCATGCCTCCGTAATCAAAGTATTTGTGCAAAGGATGAAAAACCTGAATAAATGAATCCCAAATCAAAAAAAAAATAAGAAAAGACTGCATAAATTATTCTATACTGGACTATATTAATTTATATCACAATTTGATCTTTCATAAATATAAAAAAAAATTCAGTGATGCTATTCCAAAAAAGTAAGATCTTACTTGGGAGTTATTCCATACTTAAAGAAACTAAAGAGAAAAACTAAATGCAATCAGTGATTCTGAATTGGCTCTGAATAAGGAAAGCTATAAATTATATCACTGACATAATTAATAAAATTGTATTAAGTACATAAATATCAATGCTTTTTCTTGGTTTGATAATTGTACTATGGTTATATAGAAGAATGTCTGTGTTCTTGTGAAATATGCAGTAAACTATTTAAGAATGAGTGGTCACATGTTTCAAACTTACTCTCAAATTGTCTCTTATGTATAAATATAAAATATATGTGAAAATATGTACACATACATATACATACACATATATAAATGCATGTATGCATACACATACACACACATATATGCATACAGAATAACTAAGCAAATGAGGCAAAATGTAAATAATTGGTAAAACTGAAAAGTGTTATTATAACTCATTATGCAATTAATGCAGCTTTTTCATAAGTTTGTAATTGTATCAAAATACAAAGTTATCCCAAAAAATCATCCTGGAAAGCAATGATGCTACCAGAGAACATGTGTTGCTTGATAAATGGTTATAAAGCAAGCAGAGAAATACTGTGGTCAGGCAAGCTACCTAGAGTTTGACTGGTGGTCATGGATACATGTCAAGCGCATACAGGTTCTGAAATGGCATTAGTCTACAATTTAGAGATTTTAAAATAGGAGGGAACATGAGCACTCCCCTGGCCCACCCTCTTCCTTTTACAGATAAGGAAACTAAAGTTAGGTGGGGAGCCCATGCTTCTCTGAGGAAGGGCCAAGCCTTCTGATTCTCCATCTTCATTTCTCATGCGTTCATTCTTCATTCTTCTGGCTTCCTACCTTCTCCAGGACTCCTAGGCTCCCCTAGCAGCCTTGCTTCTGCCCCCCTCCTTTCTCCTCCTCTCCAAGCCATCTTGAAGCTCTAGCCCTTAGATTGGGCAATTGCCTCATCCCAGTTCACCACACCTGAGGTGTATGGCTTAACACCCCGCCTTTTCTCATGGAGGGACTTCTTGAGTCCTAAGGAAAGAGGTGTTGACTCCTGGGGGCAGCATAGCTCTTTAGCACCTTCTCCCTCTCAGTGTCTCTCTCCCAAGTGAAGATTCATGTTAATTACTGTCCCTCCTATTTTTATTGACCAGCTGTTGAGAGTTATTGAATACTCAATGTGTGCTTATCACTTCCCTATCACATTGATAATATGACTTATTACTCTCAATTTAGTTATTTCCTGATTAAGCACTCTTGAACCAAATAAGGGTGTGGTGTGGGGATGGGGAAGGGCAGACGGGTGGAAAAAGTTGGCACTTCCTTTCTTAATAATACAGGCGGTGGGTAGTGTGTGACACGTGACTCTTCTAGTGGACACAAAACACTAACAAGGAGAAATCTTGGATTCTGACCCCATGTTGACCTGATCGTTCTCCATGGCCACAAGTCAGGCCATAAATCCTCTAGTCATACCATAATTAAATTCAACACTAATTCTTTCTTCTCTGGAAAAAGTATTTTATTGCCATGACCCACTAGAGGCCTGATAATCTCTTCTTCCCTATGAAGCCAGCTTGACCACCACTGTTATAATCATTTTGACAATCCATCCCAACATCAGCAGTGTTTGCTAGTGTATTGTATATAATAGCTATTAATACCCATTTCCTAAAGAATAGTTCATCAAGAGCAATATCTCTTCAGTTACCCAGACACAGTGGGGCTGAGAATAAGGGGACATAAATGGTTGAAAATCACTGCATCCCTCAAGTGCCAGTCCACTCTGCCACCCCCGTACTGTGAGTCAGCATTCCCTTTTGATTCTTTTCCACGTCCTCCATCTTTCCCTACCATTCTGTTTCCACCAAGAACTCTCTGGTATAGGCTCACTAGCACCTGAACTTGGAAGAAAAACTATTTCCTAGTTAGAGTCGAATGAACTGACATCCAAAGAAAAACCAAGAAGGAAACATGGAAGAAGAAATAAAAGGGGAGCTAAAGATACTGAGTCACCATTTCCAACCACCAGAGGCACCAAGTGGTGCTGACCACTGGAGTGATGAGGGTCTTCACAAGACTTCCCGGGCTCTTTACCTCGTAATACGCTGTGATGGGTTTAGCTATATCTTTAACATAGTAGTTCTCAGTAAAGTTTGTTAATTGGATGACCTCTAGTATGTATATGTAGAAGTGACATTACTTACCTTTTGCTGGAACTCTTTCTTAAGAGGACACCATTGTCTAGTTTTGTATTCTACTGAGCACACTCCTCTCCTCTCCACCCCCAACACATAAAGATCAAGGACATTGCTATCAGACAAACTTGATTTCAAATCCTGTTCTGTCCTTATTACATTGGTGACTTTGGGAAAGTTATTTAACCTCTTTAAGGCCCCGCTTCTTTGTTTATAAACAAGATTAGGTGAGAGAATGTGAAATTCAGTTGCAAACAGATTACCTACAAATGCAAGTATTATTCCCTCTCCCTGTTGCACTTTATTTTAATAAATTATAATACTTTGTGCATATTCAATGAATATGAGTATGTCTTAAAATGTGAGTGTAGTTTTGTGTGTCCCACAAAATAAATGATACCCCTTTGCAGTAGCTCACCACACCTAATGTATATGATCACATGGATGGCTGCCACTATCACCACACCTTGATTTTCAGCCCTGGCCCTCTGTAGTCAGGGAGGCCATCCAACCCAGGAAAGTACACCCTGCTTAAGTTTTTCTACTGCCATGCATGCATCTCCCTTAGATTACTTGCTCTATATCCCAGCATTCAGGGACAAATTGATTCTTGTGGCTAATAGCCACCTGGGGTATCCTCGGGCCATTGCAGGACCATTTTGTAAGCCCAGTCCTATTCTAGCAGCTATAAAGAGTTAGTGAAAGAAGGCGAGTTCCCAGAAACATCCACCACAGCTCTCAGAGTAGATCAGGGCAAAGTGCCTGGAGCCAGGCTAACTGAATCCCATGCCAGCTCCACGGTTCACTTTCTCTGTGACTTTGGGGGAAAATGCTTCAGTCTGCAAAATGGAGGTGGATGATTAAAGAGCTTATGTTAAGGTGTATTGTGAGGATTAAGTAGACAAATATGTTGAGAGTGTATAACCTACAGTTGACACTCTGTTCAGTTCATCTCATCGCGAGGTATAAAAGATGTGAAGTTCCTAGGAAGGATCAGCTCCACCTAAGAAACGAGTCACTATTGACTCGGAGCACAGGCTGGTCATTTCTTAACTAAAGACATCTGAGTGGCAACGAGCCTATAAGTATCCGTGTCCACACCAGGAAGCACTGTTGTGCCTGCCTAATTTCCTCATTTGGTACCGACATGTTTGGGGGGCACATGGCCCAGCTGGTATATCATGGAAATTAGTAGCACAACATTCCCATCCAAAATAATTCTCTCCCAGAAAGGACAGTTCCAGTAAGGACAGAGAAATACAAAGACTTTGGCTAATAATAGGACCCTGAAGCTGACCCACTTTCCTTATTCCTCGGAAGTTGTGTTGTTTAGGTTTAGAACAGAGATTTCCAGCCTGGCTGTGCCCAACATCTGTGTTCAGTAATGGACAGGTGGCTCTTGACCACCACAACTATCCTCCTGACACTTGTGACAGAGGACCATTGTCCCTTTCCTTAGCACCATGACCCTATCTGAGCGGACGCCTGCACACACACATGAGGACTGGATTGTGGCAGCCCCTTCACACCTGTTGGAGCAAGCAGCGTGCAAGCCTTGGGAAGAGCCCAGTAGAAGGGAATCTGAGGGATAGGCCAGGTGTTTGCAACTTGCCTTGGATTTTCAGTGACACATCTATCACCAAAGCAGAAATTCTCTTTGTTGCAGAGGTGATTTTTTTTTCTTCCAGAGGTAAGTGATAACATATTAATCTTTAAATTATTTTCTGTGAGAAGATAGATATGAAAAATGCATATGTGCAAATATATATATATATATATATATATATGCAAATATTCAGGTGCTGTCTTGGTCTATATTGTGTTACTATAATAATTCCACAGATTGGGAAATTTATAAAGAGCAGAGAATTATTTCTCACAGTTCCAGAGACTAGGAAGTTCAAGGCCAAGATGTCAGCCATATGGGAGGACCTGCCTGCAGCATCATGATATGGGAGGTTTCACAAGGTGAGGGATTTCTCTTCTTCTTGAAGATCCACTTCTCCCATCATGCAGGCCTCCAGCCTTACAAACCTAGTCACCTCCCAG
Source organism: Graphiurus murinus (assembly GCA_004027655.1). NCBI lineage: Eukaryota > Metazoa > Chordata > Mammalia > Rodentia > Gliridae > Graphiurus > Graphiurus murinus. The sequence goes on from PVLC010005396.1 coordinate 41,141, forward strand.
AGAGGGCACCTCTAAATACCATCAGCATATGGATAGATTTCCAACACATGGAACTTTGGGGACACATTCAAGCATGCATGTGCACAGCTATGTATATTGCGTAAATATTAATATTACTTTCACTTGTGTGTGTGTGTATGTGTATTGGTGGGAAAACTATGCAGTTCTTTAGGTTTGACGGCAGTCTAGGGTTGACACCAGGTCTCTAAGGCTTGTCTTCGTGCTCTATAAGGGAGTGTTTCATAGGGAAGAGCTGACCTTAATGAGGAAGAACATGAAAACAGAGAAAATGAAGCAGAAGCAGGCTGAGCAAAAGCCAAGAGAAAGTGAAGAGTCCACATTTCAGACAGGCTGAGAAAAGTGTTACCTGCAAGACCAAAGTCAGGCATTCTACCACAGCACTTTGATATCAGTTTATTTTTCATCACTATTTTCTGAAGTGGAATCAAGAACAAAATGACTACAACTTGGTGTTTCCAGAAGTAAAATTGCCTAGAACATCTTATAATCATGATTTTAAAAAAGAGACTCCATTAGCAGAAGGATGTAAAGAGGAAAAATCCAAATCACTCACTAAATAGCTACAGGACATATGTTCCAGACAGTGTGGTTAATTATGGGAAATAAGGAGCAAAAGTTTAAAGAAAAACACACAAACATATTCAAGAGAAAATGTCATCTTTTGTTACTAGAAAAAGCAGTCCGACACAGGAATTGAAAATCTGGAAAGTTCACTTGTCTATTTTTGTTGTTTTAATCTAGGGCAAAGTAACTTGTTAGTTTAAATGTATCAAACAATACATATAAGAAGAGGCTATTGCAGAAGAAAAAGAAGAATAAGAAAAACTAGACACTTAAGACATATGGGAACAGGAAGTGACTATAGCCTTCCTGGAAACAGCTCCACCTTTTACTTCATTCAGTTAGTCGTGTTAAAGGAAAACACTATAAAAACTTTAATGAAGCAATAAAACTCATTTTGAAACCTTTTGCATATTCTTTGTTCTTTTCCCAGAGTTGCTCACAACTGCATCCCAATAAAGGAAAAACAGCTCCCATAACTGACCTGTGGTTGCTCATTAAACATTTACCTTAGCAACCACACATAAAACAGTCCAGTATAAAAGGAACTTTCAATTTTACAGTTTATCTAGTGCACAAATGGCAACCTCAAGCTGTGAAGTGGGCAAGGAACCAAAGGAGAAGTGTTCTCTAGACCTTTGAAATCAGAAATCCCCTTCTCTTGAAATGCTTTTAGAATATGAAGTGGCAGAGGTCTATGGAGCTGTGGGTTGCCCAAGAGGGCTCTCTCTCTCCATACTGGGCACAGTTTCCCCTTCCAGCAATCACTTCTACCAAAGCCAAACTCCTAGGACCCAGCACTTCCCAACTCCCTTCCCTTCTTGTGTCATTCAGCTTCAATTCCCTCTCCTCACCACCAGCAATCCTTGTTTAACTGAGTGGGAGTGGCATGCATATTTCTAACAAGCTAGTCTACACAGGGACTTTTAGTTGTCATCACCAAAAACACACTCTATGGCAGAGATGATCATTGTCTATTTGCTTATTTATTATGAAGACAAAGTCCGTGGTTTTGTTTTTGTTTTTTCAGCTTTACAAAAAAGGTATTATAGCATCAAGCAACTCTCAGTTGAATACCACATGACGATGTTAGAATTTATTTGGTGATAGATGATAAAGGAGGAAGTTAAATGAAGGGTGTGGGAACTGGCTATTTAACTCATGAGAAGTTGGGAAAGAGACGTAGATGGACAGATATCTTAGTTTTCCAACTATGGTAGTTTACTTTCCATAAGTCTTTTTAATTTTCATACCAGAAAACCTCAGTTATATTTCTGAGTGTTTTGCATGTCAGCTTATAGCTTAACATTTTTATTTCACTAAATGTTCTTTTGGACATCATCGTAATGCATACACTCAAGGCGCTAAGATTCCCGAAATGCATGATCATGGACGATCTTCCCCCTTTTTGCCCTTTCTCTCTCTCTGAAGCTTTGTTGGTTTAAAGTCTCAATGCCTCCCATGCCCATTTCTTTTCCTCCTACCTCTTTTCCTGTTCTAAATGTACCTCTACCTTCTTTCTCATTATGGAAGTGAGGTGCCCTTCCTTGGATAATCCAAATGAAAAATGGGATTTGTATTGAAACAAATATGGGATATAAATTGGGATTTATAAACTTTTTTCCCTTAAAATTTAAGTTCTCCAGACAAAAGGTCCTTAATTTATAATTTTTAAAGGATTTTTTCCTGAGTTTTTACTCTGTGTATATTTTCAAGACTCACTAGTTGTGGCTTCTTTGTTGAGTCCTATGATATAATTGACTAATATTATTTCCAACATTTCCACTTGAAATGTTCTATGAAAGTGTCATGGCATTTCAGGTATCCACTGTTACCTATTGACTTAGGGGACATTTCTGGCACTTTGTTTTCCCTTGGTGGTTCATTACCAAGTCAAATTTACAAACTAATTCCATTGAATTTACCACATTTCTATCTTGGGAATTAATAACATTCCCTACTATTTGAAAAACCCTTCCCTCCAGCTACTTGGCAATTGTGGTTGCTGCTGTCTTCAGTAAAAAATTTCTAACTAAGAAAGTAAGTTTTTATCTCTAAATTTAAATTAAAATTTTTGATCTAGAAAGTAAGAGAAATAATAAACCCTAGACATTTTGTTTTTCCTTCCAATGTATTCTGTTAAGGAGTTTCCCATCATTCATCAATAGAAATGCTAGATGAGTCAACTTATTTTCTTTTGACTCTACACATGACTTTGGAAAGACTCGAGCAATGGAGAAAGCCACTAGCTTTGTTTTTTAAGGTGATCTGTGTCTCAGGGCTATGGCCAAGCCCAGCATATATCCAATCATGGCACTACTTTGAAGCAAGACTTGTCTGAATACTGTCCTACGAGATTCAGTCAATAATCCCAGTGTCATTTACTTACTGCTGTGGTGTGGATCTTAAGTCTTCTAAAGACCATGTGTTGAAGGCTTAGTCTCTTGACTGTCCCTATTAGAGGTGGTGATGCCTTTATGAGCTGGGGCCTAGAAGAAGGTCCTTAGGTCACAGAGATTATGCCCTTGAAAGGGATTGTGAGGTCTTGGTCTCTTCTTTTCTGTTTCCTGGCTGTGAGATTTAGAGTCTTGGTCTGCCACACACTCCTTCGACAATGTAATACCTCACCGTATACCCAAAGGAATAGAGCCCATTAGTCATGCACAGGAACCTCTATAACTATGAGCCAAAATGCACATTTTCTATTTATAAGTTGATTTATGTCAGGTATTTGTTATAGTGTCAAAGAGCTGACTAACACTCTTATACAATGAGAAAACATACAAGTGGAATCCACAGCATGTGAACCAACAATCCCTTCGTGACACTTGACATATCTACTTCATGCTGGGCTCATTGGCCTGACCAAGAGCAACATCAACCAATGTTTGAATTTCCAAATTTCTCTATTTTTTCTTGTCTTTTTTGTGTCCCATAAAATTGAAAGTATGAAAAACCATGAAAGCACAATAAACTGTTCTCCAATTGTTTATGGCCTTGATCTTACCAACTGCATTTAGAATAAAATTTCAGATTTCTCATATTCTAAGCACTCTCTGGCCAGGAAAATTGAGCACCAAAGAAATACACTAGATTAGGTCAACAGTGGAACATTTCTGGAAGTAATGATGACCTAGTTACCAGCAAATGGTACACATCAAACTCTTTAAAATACAGGAAAAGTTATAAATCCTATGCAAAAAAAAAAAAAAAAAAAAAAAAAAAAAAAAAAAAAAAAAAAAAAAAAAAAAAAAAAAAAAAAAAAAAAAAAAAAAAAAAAAAAAGCATGAGGCAAATAATCAAACTCAAGGGCTAATTTAATTAGAAGGTAGTAGAGGGGAAAATGCAATATTTTATAAAGAGGAACCTAATTAGTGTAATTAGAAGCATGGCACTCTATATATGAAATCACAGAATCATAGCATTAATTGTGGAGCCAGAATGGTCCTTTCGTTCTGCAGGTCTCTTCCTATTTAGGCACCAAGGAATTGCTTGGCTCTTTTTTTTTTTTTTTTGAAGCTATATTCAGCAACTCTTAAATCAATTTTGATTATCTCTGTGGTTTGCTCTCCCAGGGTGAAATACATTCTCCCTGTGCCTACAATCAATCTACATTTAAGGGTTTTATGAAGAAGAAAATAAAATAGAGCCACTTAGTTTAATATTGTGACTTTCTTATAAAGAGCCCCAAATATTTTTCCCCATTTCTCTTTAAACAAATGATGTGATTTAATATATGAGAGGAGACCTAAGCATTCTTATTTTATAAGCCTAGAACTAAGGACCCGGGAGAGGAAATAAAAGTCACACATGCCTTCCTTAAAAAAAAAAATCTCACATATCAACTATACATGTACTTTGAGCACCTTCTCTTTCACTGCCATGCATTATATACTATTGCCATGTATTGATACTATAGTGTATATATACTATTGCCCTGTATACTATAGTGTATTCCATAGCTATACTTATACACCTGTCCTTACCTATTCCCTCCTGGATTCTTTGGACTTAATGTTCAGTGCTACATTATTATACAGAGAGAGAGAGAGAGAGAGAGAGAGAGAGAGAGAGAGAGATGGCCTTTTGGGATTTGCGGTGGTGTGTTTATACTGACCAGTTTCATTAGTGTTCTCATTTTGCACATTACAAATCCACATAATGACTACAATTAGGAGTCCAGTCTGTGATCATGAAACATAGCAAAGCTCACTGGCCCACACTGAGATCAAATGGATAAACTTAGTCTTATTAATGTCCTTATTAATAAAACTAACCAGTTGCCCTAAGACAGAAACCCAATAAAAAAGTAGACTCAGCGCATCTAATATCTACTGAACAGCTCTCAACTCTATCAAGTGTTATCATTCAATGTATGCTGAAATTTACCACTAACGATTACTATGCTTTATGAATAATTAATTTTAAGATGTCAGTCTTTAAACAAAATTCATTTATATTTTGAGACAAATCTACTGCTTATAATTCTACTCATGGATCTATTTTAAACCAAATTTCTCTGATTTGAGGAATTTCATTCTATACACATGGTGACCCAGGCACTTAGCAAATGTAAAATACTTATTCAAAGTCACACTTTAATAAGGTGGTAAATGCTAATTTGAATCCATTTCAATTTGTCTTAAAGTTGTTCACTTTAGTTAGTATACAATACACTTTGCAAGAAATTAACACATGTTAATGAATGATTTACTAAGCATTAATCGCAAGCTAAGCACTTAGTAATTTTATTATCCTATTTGAACTTCCCAACAACCTCATGAGGAAGTTATTAAGGGATTTTACTCATTGTATAGATGAGAAAAACCGTAACTTGGAGCTGAGTGTAGAGTTTAGCCTGGCCTTCTGCATAGGAATTGGGGAATCGTCGAACAGATTTTCAGGCCACTATAAAGACACTTGCTCATACAGTCCTTGCCTCACACAAGCACTTTGTTCTATCATTACAGCATAAGTCTTCTGAGCAAAACCTTCATGTCTGTAGTAATCACAGCTAAAACATGAATAATTCTAGAAAAGGTAACATACTGTCTTAGATCAGGTACTCCAAGCAGACCTGTAGAGTAGGATTTATGTGGAGGGGCTGTCACAACTCTGGGGGTAACAGAAAAGAGAAGGCGGAGCAAGAGAGGAAAAGGGAAGAAGTTGAGCAAGCCCAGCCGAATTCCAGGAGAACCCTGCAAAGTAAGCTTTGCCTTGGAGTGTCCTGAGCCAGGCAGGAGAGCTGGCTTTCCCAACACTACACTCCTGGCTGTTCATTAAGGACCACTGCAGAAGCCCGCACATCCCCAGATTCTTGTAGGCAAAGAGACTCCTACAGTATCTGCTTCTGGCTACTAAAAGCAAAAGCACAGAAAGCCAGGAGGGTTCCCCAAATAGGAGCAAGAGGGGATCTGGACAGAGAACCAGTATGTCTGCACACACCTTGAGCTTAAATGATTATTAGCATTTCCCCAGGAAAAATGGAAACCCCCAGGGAAAGGGGATGTGGCCTGGAAGGTTTTTTTGGTTTTGTTTTTGTTTTTTTTTTTGAAGACAAAGAAAAAGCAGAAGGCAAGGTAGTGTCTGTGACCTGACAAGGACATTGGACATTGAGGAAGTTGAACTTAGGGCCATTCCTGCCCCAGGAAAGGGGTAAGGCTAGAGATAAAAGTGAGGGAAGAAAGAGCTCAAGGGAACTAGAGAAAACCCAGTGCAAGCCTGGTGTGGTGATGCATGCCTGCAATCCCAGTACTTGGGAGGCTGAGATAGGAGAATCACAGGTTCAAGATCAGCCTCAGTAACATAGCAAAACTCATAACAATCTAGTGGGACCCTGCTTCAATGAATAAACAAATAAAAATAAATAACAAATAATTAAATAAGGACCTGGGAGTATACCTTGGAGGTAGAATGCTCCTGGGTTCAATCTTCAGTACAACAAAAACATTGTCCAAAAAACACAACGCACACTTAACCCTTTTCACAATTTGAAGTCTTCTATGAATTTCCTTTGGTGAATACATTTTCAACCATCTCAGCAGCCTTTCAAGAAGATTACTATTTTCTTGAGTTCTTTGCATATCCTAGATATTAGAACTCTATCTGAAGAGTAACTGGAAAAAATCTTCTACTCTGTAGGCTCTCTGTTGAGATTCTTGATAGTTTCTTTTGCTGTGCAGAAGCTCTTCAGTTTAATGCAATCCCATGTGTTGATCTTCCTTTGAACTGCTTGTGTTTTTGGGGTCTTGTTGAGAAAGTTTTACCTGTAGTTTTTACCTGTGCCTATGTGTTCAAGTGTTGGTCCTATGCCCTCTTCAAGTAGCTGCAAGGTCTCTGGCCTAACTTCCAGGTCCTTGATCCACCTTGAGTTGAAAATTGCAGCTAAGAAAGCAAATAACCCAATCAAAAAATGGGCAAAGGATCTAAATAGACACTTCACAGAAGAAGAAATACAAATGGCCAATAAATGTATGAGGAAATGTTCCACATCATTGGCAATCAGGGAGATGCAAATCAAAACTACCCTGAGATTTCACCTAACCCCAATCAGAATGGCAATCATAAAAAACACGAACAACACCTGCTGGAGAGGGTGTGGAGAAGTGGGAACCCTAATACATTGTTGGCGGGATTGCAAACTTGTGCAACCACTGTGGAAACAGTATGGAGGATCCTCAGACGAATGGGAGTGAACCTACCATATGACCCAGCAATACCACTACTGGGTATATACCCAAAAGAATGGAAATCAAACTATCAGACCAATGCATGTGTATCTATGTTTATTGCTACACAATTCACAATAGCCAAACTATGGAAGCAGCCAAGATGTCCATCGACAGATGAATGGATTACAAAACTATGGGATATGTACACAATGGAATTTACTCAGCCATAAAGAAGAACAAAATCATGCTATTTGCAGGGAAATGGATGAAACTGGAAAACATTATGTTAAGTGAGATTAGCCAGTCACAAACAGTAAAGAAGCATATGTTCTCCCTAATATGTGGATGCTAGGGAGAAGATGAGGTATAGGAGGGTCTCCAGATGAAAAGGAGAGACCCTTGATAAGCAAAGAAGTTGATTAAATCGAAGGGGATGGACGGGGAGGAGGGACACCCTAAGGCACATGATGTACTTTCACAACTATATCAAGGTCACTCAGTGAACTGAACCTGAGAGGGAGGGAGGGCAAGGAAGCGGGGTGGGAATTGGGGAAAGGGTTAAATGAGAAATGTGTGCAAATATGTCGTTAACAATTTGTACCTAACAAAGATGTATGCTTACAATGCACGAATTACTACAATAAAAAAAAAAAAAACAAATAAACACACTCACTTGAAATAATCATTTTTTACATTAAATCATAAATACAATAAAAAAAGATTACTATTCATACTCATGGTCCTTTTAGAACTAAAATTTTATTTTAGAACTAATTTTATTTTAAAAATAAAAATACCATGTATTATTTTAACAAATGGCCTTAAATTCTCACAATGAGAAAAAACAAGAATTTTGAAAACTTGTTCCTTTCATTTCTAGCTAATTTTATTTGTTTCTTTTCTTTTTTCTTTTTCTTTTTCTTTTTCTTTTCTTTTTTTTTTTTTTTTTTTTTTTTTTTTTTTTTTTTTTTTTTTTTTTTTTTTTTTTTTTTTTTTTTTTTTTTTTTTTTTTTTTTTTTTTTTTTTTTTTTTTTTTTTTTTTTGCTAAATATGTCTATTATGACTGCTTCTCATAGAAGTTAACATTTAGAGCTGTGTTTTAATTTTTTCTTATTCTAAGATCCCCAAATTATGGAAATGTTATAGAGTTATGTGATAGTGGGAAAATTTTACTTTGTGCCTGCTTTCAAAAACTCTGTTATGTGTGCACATTAATCATGTTTGGGATGATTTATTTCTGCATTCACGCTGGCCAGTTTTATTAGTGTTCAGTTTGGCTGAATGGAGGAAAATCTGCTTTCTATTTCACCTCTGTAAAAATAAGAATTAGATCTATGGTAGCTTATATAAAGTCTATACCCCAGCTTCATTCCTTAATATCAGGCACTTCTATATTCATCCTTTGCCTACACTCTCCCTCAGTAATAGCCCCTGCAAAATCTCTTAATCTAGGTTTGTTTGGGTTATCTCTTCACCGTGTTTTCCAACCTCTTCAGAATCCTTAGTGCTGTATAAAAAAACAAACAAACAAACAAAAAAGATGTTTCATGCTAAACATGTAGATCTTGTCATCACCACACTCCACTTTATCACTTAGTCTTCTGCCACTGGCCCCAAATAATTCTCCTACTGAGACTTCTTATCTGTGTGTTCTAGGATGACTATGCACCCCCATTAATCCTGCCTCTCTTTGGCCACTGCTACATAAATGGCCCTTTATTGCTCCCAAACACGGCCACATTCCTTCAGGACACAAAGCAAATGCCCTCCATCGTTCTTCATTCTTGTTCAACTTGCCTTTGTGTTCAGAAAGCTTTCTCCACTTCCTCTCCCCCAAATCTTGCCTCAAACATTGTGAAATGCTCAATAACATATTTATTTGGTTTTGTATTTCATATTCACCATTACTCTGGCCTCCCAAAGGGCAGAATTCACATTCAGTAATGACTTAATTCTTGACACCAAATAAGAGTCCAACAGCCTGAACACTAAGTAACTCTACTTGGATTTTTTATAATATTTTGGCCATTCTATTTTGATTTTCCTTTTCATGCAGGTCCTACTGAGAGAATTTTAGAGATATTTTCCCCATATTCAAGGTTCAAACTTCTACCATTCTCTAGCACTTCTTCCCAGGAGTATCTAACCTGGTAAAAATTCCCATCGCTGTTCTGTATACCTGTGTCCATAATACTTACTTTGTAAAAAATATATTTGGCTCATTGGGTAAGTATCATTAATTTACACTTAATCCCTCAATACCTTTTATAGTAAATATACAGGAATAATAAAAACTAGGTTTTCAATTAACTCAAAATGTTAGAAGTTATAAAATTTGCTGGCCAAGTTACTCAGTTTAAATAATTCCAGTCATTTGAAAATATATAGGTTACAAGTAAGAAATAAACTTCCTGAATATTTAGTCTATACTAGAATAAAGGTTGAGGTTTTAAGCTGAAAATTCATTGTTGTTTCTACAAATATTCTTAGAGCCATAGACACAGCTGTGTGTGCAGAGCTGAGGTTTCCATGGCTCTGTAAGAAGCTGGTCCTTGCAGAATGGATAAGAGGAGAGGGCCAGGGTTTCAGTGTAATGATTTGGATTGTGGACTTAGAAGTCACACATAGACTAAAGTTCTCACTGTGCTAAAGAGCTCTGAGCCAGGGCAAGTTACTTAACCCCTCTAAACTTCAGTTGTCTCATCTGTTAAGTGAGGGCCCCACTAGTATGGAGCTCTGTTAAGTATTCAATGAGATAGTGGGTGTGTTACCGTTTGAATCTGGAATGCCCCCACAAAGGCTCATGTGTTAAAGTCCTGGTCCCTAATGAGCAAAGTTAGGTGGGGCTTTGGGAAGTGATTGGATCATGAAGGCGCTGACCTTACCAGTGGATGAATCCATTAATGGCCGAGTGGACTCCTGAGAGATGGCGGAAGCTGTGGGTAGTGGCAGGTCATAAGGGCATGCCCCAGAGCATATTTCTTGTCCCCAGCCCCTTTCTCTCTTTCTCTTTCTGTCTGCTTCCTGATTGCCAGGAGCCCAGCAACTTTACTCTGCCACACCCTCAGACTCAAAGCAATGGAGCCAGCTGACCATAAACTAAACCTCCGAAACATGAGCCCAAATAAATCTTCCCTCCTCTAAGTTATTTCTGCCAGGTTTTTTTTTTTCATGGTGACAAAAAGCTGACTTACACAAAGTGTAGACTAAATAACTTCATGCTTAGAGAAATCAATGATTAAAAATGTAATTAATGATGGGTAAATCAATACTTTGATAGCCATGTTTCTAGATGCTAATATATATTCAAATTTCAGCAAAGTTCTAAGTGAAAAATGGTATGAAATAAACAAACTCCAGAAAGAAAACTCAGACAAATAAACAACTTATTCTGCAAAATAGAGAAAGCTTGGTACATACTCATTCCATGCACTAAATCTTCATTTAGTAGATAAGCCTATGCTTTATCATCCTAACTTGGACCCTTTGAAGAGTAAAGGGAGCATTATTAGTAATCACTCCAGGAGAAAAGCAGAAACAAAGACCATTCCAGCTGAACCAGGACCTAGGGTCACCCTTTTGTTAGCATTACTCTGATATCTGGTATTCTAAAATGAAGATTGAGAGGAAAAAAAAGTTCTGCAGCCTGAAATTTTCTAGGGAATATAATCCTTGAAAGCCTGACTACTGACCATAGATTAGTTGATCTCTACCCCCTACCACACACACACACACACACACACACACACAATCCAAATTACCAAAATTCATCTAAACAGAAATGAAATTCAAAAACACTTGTGGAAAACATGCAGATTTTAGCATCAAAACCTGAGAGCAATTTTTAGCTCTGCATTTGATCCTGCCTATGACCTGGGCAGGTCAGTCAACTTGGAGCATCTAACCTTTACATTAACCTGCAAATGGAAACAACTATACTAATAAAACATACCCAATCGTCACCATATATCAAAGCCACATTACACATCATAAAACCAATAAATAAGTTAGGTACATGAATTAATTATTAAGAGGAATTTCTGGAAGATTCTGTTGTGACTTTCTTCTTTTGAGAAATGAAGAACAAGAAGCTTCCCTATGAGGTGCAAGAACTGTAAGAATAATGAATGCAGAGTTTGTCTCACACTCATGAGCAAATCCTAGAATCTCTAATTATCATTGAGGTTTTGTGTCCTTCAATGAGATGTTGAAATTAAGTCAATAAATATAGGGCCTCATATTTTTCAAAGCAGGTCTTAGAGATAATGAAATAAAAAAAGAAATAAGTCTTTCTTTAAGAGACTGAGCTTAAAATGTTTTTTTCAGAGTATGGGGACATTAGGAGAATTTGAGGGGAAAAAGGTTTCCTGTGCCTCTAATTCTTCTAACTCCATGGTTTTCAATTTAACTAACATATGAATTGCCTGTGGGACTTTTACACACTGAAGATGCCTTCACCAAACAACTAGATCCTGATCTGAAGGCTCTGAAGTAGGGGCCTAGGTGTTGGTGTTCTTTGAAAGCTTCCAGGTGATGCTGATGGGCGATTAGGGTTGAAACTAGTACCAAAGGAGTTACCCAGAGGGAGGGAACTTCTTTCTCTCTCTCCTGCAAAGCGCTGTTCTGTCCTCCTACCTCCATCTATTCCACTCTACCTCCTCCAGCCCCAGAATCCCAGCATTTTTAACCTGTCTCTTTTAACTTTTCCTAATCAAATTCAAATAAAAGGAATATATCTGATAAATCCATTTGTATCAGAGAGTGACTGAGAGACGGTTAATAAAGCTTAAAGAAATAATTTCATGGTGTTTACATTTCAACAATGAACTAAACTTTAATGTAACTAAGGGACACATGGAGAGTGAAAATAGGTAAATATCAGTATGTGAAAAGGAGATTTCTGAGCATTTTCTGGACTTTTCTAGTGTCTCCAAAATCATACCAAGGACTTCTGCCTAAGCCTAAACTTGTAAAGTTGATATAGGCATCAGGTCATGAATAAAACAATAATACAACTCATAAACCACCATGTATCTTTTTGTTTCCAGACACTGCTAGGTGTCTTGATGTGTTACCTTCAATTGCATAATCCTGACAGAAAGTTGGGAATTTTTATTTTCATTTTATATATGAGAAACTGTGGCCCAGAAGGGGGGAAATCGCTCCTACAGGCTCAGATATGAGATCATCAATTAAATCTATCTGACTTCAGATCCTAGTTCTTCCCCCCACCCCAGACTTCTTCCCCAAAGGTGGTCATTGTATTTGATAAGTGATTAGGCCATGATAAAGTGAATTCAGAGAGAGAGAGAGAGAGAGAGAGAGATTACAAAGGTAATAGAGTTGCTTTTCTCTAATGTTTTCTGCATTTCAAATTCCACAATCATGGGGAAATGCAAACAGCTTCAATCCAAAATGTTGATTATGTTTATTCAGCCTCCACAGTTTCTACTACTACTTCAGATATTATGGGGAAATCCACAAGTCCCCATAAACAGCCCTCAGCAGGAAGCTCTATAGTGATTGAAATCATCACATCCAGTAAAATCGTGTAAGGGCAGGAGCAAGAATGAATGAATGAATGATGTCAGGAATGAAAAGGGAAATCATTGATTCCTATATTTTGTATCTAAACCAACCTGTTAAAAAACATCCAGGTATACTTGATAAATAATGTATTTGTTTTATAATTTAGAGAAAATATCATCTATCCACCCAGATAATTGTTTATGCCAAACAAGTCAGCTAGACTCTTGGCATATTGATCATTTTTAAGAATAACTCAGTTAAGTGGAAATTCTGATAAACTGTGTTCTCATTTTTTTAAGGCTGATTTAAAATTTTGTGTTTAAGCCTTCGATATTGAATTTCTTAGTATTTATTGTTAAGTTTGATTTTATAATTACATATAAAATAAGATGAACTAGATTTAGGTGTTACATTAAGTCCTAAGATGAATAGGTACATGTAAGGACAGTAATTGCTAGACAGAATTATTTTGGAAGGAGAAAGAAGAGAAGGAAGGAGGAATAAAAACAGACCACCTGTTGGCCAGGGAATAAGAAGTTCCTCTCAGAATACATTTGTCTCAGAAAGTTTGAAGCTACGTTTCAAGGGGGCAGAAATTACCTTGATATTGCCCCCTGGAAGGAAAAGGACAGGCTGCTTAAGTGGAGAACCCAAAGATGCAGTTGGCTTTCGCTGTGCAAGGAGGGAGAGAAAAGTGGTAGAGAATGACAACATTTGAGAAGTCAACATAAGTAGATGGAAACAAAGGGAGTAGCAAGTCCACAGAGTTTTAAAGTAAGCAGGAAGAGCAAGTTCAAACTGCATAAAGACAGTCAAGTTGATGTCATGTGGCGGTCACCGAATTCGAGTCTGTTACTCCAGCTAGACTAGGAAGCTATAGAGTAAGTGATGACAGAAATCTCGGTGATCTATCACAATGCTAATGGGCTTAGGAAGGACTAGATGAGAACCAGACATCAGGGAAACCGCTGCAATGAATAAGTGGCCGGGGGCCAGCTGCAAACGCGTATACAGTCTTGGTGGCGTTTGAACCTTTAGTGACCACACACAATCTTTAAATGAGGTCAAAGCTTAAGCCCAGTGCCCTTAAAAGTTGAGAAGTCCTTTGTCCCAGAATTTTTTTTTTTTTCTTAAGTTACCCAATTGGCAAACAATGCTGAGAGCTCACTTCCTCAAACTCTATACTTCAGCTCCTCACTCAGGATAATATCACTCCAGCGCCAAGCACTGGAGTCAGGAAGTAGTTTATTTTCGCTGAAACTGAAGGGGGAAGTTAAAGAGAAAAACAGCTGCAACTTGATCAATTCAGGAAAACCAGGTACGAAGAAAGACAGCAAGTTAGAGAGAAAGCCAGCTTGGGTTTGCTGAGAGCTGAATTTTTGCACACCCAGCAGAAGACAACAATTCCAGTGTTGTGCATTTTCATCCGTGTGAGAGGCGAAAGCTGACTTGGCGGGGGAGGCTTGCAGCTCAGAGGGCAAGGCTAGTGCTGGGAGTATGTGGGGTTGTGAGAAAGTGGGACAGCCTGAGAAATCAAACAAAAATCCATGGAATCACTGCATTCCTTTAGAAGCAGCCAGTGAGCTAGAAGGAAGAGGAGGAGGGGAGGGGGAGAGGGAAAGAGGAGGAGGGGGGAGAAATGGGTGAAAGGGAGAGATTTGGAGATGGAAGGCAGGGAATGGGAACAAAGGAGAAAAAGCTGCTTATTGCAAATCAATATTTCTCCAAGAGGATGTGTTTCTCCAGGGATATTCCGAAGGAGCCGAAGGCCCAGAGCTTCAACACTCCTAAAATCTGCTGGGCAAGGGTGGCTTTAGATTATCAGGACCCTATTCTTCTGCATCTTTTTCTCCCTGCACCCCCATGGCTGCCCAGTCTGCATCCCCTGCTCCCTCCTCTTTCCCCTTCCTGAAAGTCAAGAAAAGTAAAAAAAAAAAAAAAAAAAAACCTATCACTGTTTTTCCTCCCAACAGCTGAATCATTCTTCCACACTTTTATTTTGATAGCAAAGTGGCTCAAGGTATGTTTGAGGGTTGTGGAAACCCTCAAAGGGATTACAGAATGAGAAAGTTTGGAGAATCATGCTCTAAATAAAGAATTGGAGACGAAAACCTGTCATAATGAAAAATTAAACTAAACTGCCTCACATAAAGCAAAGGAGCAACCACTGCCTTGGCGAGCAAGGAGAGAAATCATAGAACGTGGGAACTGGTAATGAGGCAGTTTCTTGCCAATGTCGAAGCCTCCCCCTACCTGGCAAGTACTGAAGCAACACAGGAGAAGGATATACAGCAACCCAATCGTAAGGCACCAACTCTGAGGAGAAGTGTAGCTTTATTCCTGAATGTGAAATGTACTATCAGTAACTTATTTTTTCTGTGTATGTGTTCAGGAGGGGGGAGGCTGGGGATTGAACCCAGGGGCATCTATCTCTGAACTATATCCCCAGCTCAATTTTATTTTTTATTTTGAAGCAGGTTCTCACTAAGTTGCTGAGGGCCTTGCTAAGTTGCTGGGCTGGCCATGAACTTGTGATCCTCCTGTCTCAGCCTCCCAAGTATCAGGATTACATGTGGGTGCCACCATGCCTGGCCAGGTGCTCTTAAAATCATAAGGACTCTTCATCTACCTGATCGAGACAATATGATTTTAGAGGCAAATGGCAATAGCCTTGTCATGAAGAAATGCCCCAAAGTATTTAGTAGCATATAGGTTCAAACAAAGGCTAGACATATACTAGGGAATCCTGATCTTGGGTGTATGTGCAACTGCCTGGGGCAGAGGAGGACTTTGGCTTTAGACAAAGTGGTTTCTCAGTATTAGCTCTGCTTTTCTCTGGAAATAGGATTGTGGGAAAATTGATCAACCTCTGAACATCAATTCACTGTGTTTTGTAAAATGAGCACTATACTACCTATCTCTCATGGTTGCCCTAGCAATCCTATAAGATAATCTTATAAATCACTTGCGAACATACCTGGCCAATAAGTGGTAGCTGTTATTACTATTATTTTCAAAGGGGAAATCAACTAATCAAACTTCTGAACAGTCTTAAGATAACCTGCTCCTTTTGTCTTTTAATTCTCAGACCTTCTACACATGTGTTTTCTCTGAGTTTTTACATCACTTTTTAAAACCCACAATGTACAACTAACCTCTGTATTCTGTTATTTCCAGGATGTTTTTTCGCTTAGTGGACTTTAATTAATACGGAATTACATTAGGATTCCCATAGAATTACTTATTATAGCCTCATGGTGCCCAAATGAGTTTCCATGATTAAGTCTGTTGGAATGCCTACCAAGGAAACTACATATGGGTTTCCATCCCATAAAATATTTGGCCATATGAAACCAGCATCCAACGAGCTATGGGAATAGCATCTAGGCATCCTAGACAATGAAAAAATAGCTTTGTACTTCAAATAGGAACCGAAGCAACAATATTTATTTAAGTCCACTAGTGTACTTTCTTTTTCAGTAACTTAAAAATTAAATTAAAATATAACATATTATATTTGATTTTAGAGAATCTATATATTAAAGAATATCCAAAACTCACTCATATAATGGATGATTATATAGTATTATGTATATATCACAAAGTTATATTTGATTAAAAATGTTAGTCTTGTAATCTATACAGCCAACATGAGTACCAAATCTACTACATATTTCCATGAAAAATAGCACTAAAATAACAAACAAAATATAGCCTTCTCTTCCTATGATTGAATTGTTTCTTGGAAGATAATTTTTAAAATCTGTAAGTATTTCTTACAGGTTTGTTTTAAAGTTAGCATATAAGTTGATGTTGCATTGAGGGACCCCTATCTTCAGATTCAGAAATAAGAAGCAACGAAAATAAAAGGGGATGATTATATGTATTGCTTAATTCTATAAATATGTAAATATTATCTTCAGATTTCAGTAATATTGCACCTGGGTTTGTACTGACGTGGCAGCAAAGTTCATTGATATAGGATTCCCTGAATTTTGGTCCCCTCTGGCTTCTGAGACACAATGACAAGGCACCACCTGAGCAGGAGGAGGGACAGGTGAGCATCCAAAGGCAGACTAGAAAGGACTGGAAGATACTGAAAGCACAGGCCATGGAAAAGTAAGGTTCATGATGCAATTCAATCTAAAATCAAGCAACCACTTTGTGATGTGCATCATGATCAGTAAAACCAGTAAGGATTTGGTTTTGCTTGCCCTTCCCCAGAAGCCACTCTCCCCCCAGAATATACAGGACTGCACAAATGTGCATTAAAGCGTTCTGTTTCTATGACTTCGATTGGTTCTACATAGCATTCACTCTTTCTTTTCTAATTTCCAGTAATATGTTTACATATCTGAAAGCACAGAACTTATTTTGTGTAATCAAGAAATGTTATTGCTTGAAATCTCATTAATGTAATTGTTCTAATGCCATGCTTTATTTGTTACTCATAAATAAGAAGGGTATCATTCTCATTGGTTTTGAGAGTGGCAGACACTGAGGTGGGGACTTCTCAGCTGTCAGGTGAATCAGTGGCCGCCAAAGAACCAGAACCTTTCCTCCCATCCCTCCCTCTTAGCCATCCATAGGAGGGGCTTTAATCACCTGCAGCTTTTTTCTTCTCCCCCACTTTTAGTCTTGCCTTTCTTACATTGTCTTCATTCCTGCTGAATTCCAAAGTGAAATACAAGAGGGAAATTTGCTCATAGTTTGGGGAGCAGAAATGATGCTCAGAGAGGTGTGAAGGTATGGGTTCTAGGCATCCTAGTGATTTTGTATCTCCACTCTTCATTTCTTTTCTTTCACTTTGCTTAATCCTATCTTTCTGAGGGAGACCCAGGTATCAAGAGAAGGAACTTGGGTTTTCATGTCAGGGACTCTGTCCCAGAGTCCAAGAGCCCCCAATTTGCCTTCTTTCCTCCTGTTTAAATGAAGGTATTGTATTTATTTCATAGCACTCTTACATATACACTAAGTACCATAACTATTTAGATAGTAAAAACTCACAGGAAGAATACAAACAATGGTGCCATTTGTGTGTGTGTGATACTGGGTATTAAACCCAGGGTCATTCTACCTCCAAGCTACATCCCCAGCCCTTTTTTCTGTTTAGAGACAGGACCTTACTATGTAGCTGAGGCTGTCCTCCAACCTGTGATCCTCCTGTCTCAGCCTCTCAAGTCCTGAGATCGCAAGCATGAGCCATCACTCCTGGCAATGATGCCACTTTTAAACGGCCCATAACTTTATCTCTACCCCCCTCCCCTGCCCCACCCCAGAGGTGCACATTTTTTTATCAGTCAAGTATTTCTGGCTCTTTCAACAAATATTACTATGCGCAAATAGAGAATTTAGAAATAGAAAAAATAGAAATAGCACCAAATAGAGAATTTAGAAACTGTTACTATATATAAACTCTTTCTCCAGATAAGCAAGAGAGCAAGCATACTCCTGTGCACAGCGAGCACACACAGGTGAGGGCTAAGTTCCATGATTCAGGAGCTGTGTGAGCTTAGGCAGAACAGTTCACCTTCTTGAGATAGTTTCCATTTATTGACACTGATTTTAACGCTGCCTTTGTTTTAATATTATCCTTTTGACTGATTTAATCACATTATTATGTAAGATCAGACCACCTAAATTTTCAAACTTAGAACAATGACAGGCATGGAGGCATACACTTGTAATCTCAGTACTTGGGAGACTGAGACAGGAGGATCACAGGTTGGAGGCCAGCCTCAACAATTTAGCGAGACCCTCAACAACTTAGTGAGACACTCTTCCAAAAATATAAAGGGATGGAGGTGTAGCTCAAAGGTAGAAGATCCCTGAGTACCAAAAACAAGCAAACAAACAAACAAACAAAACAAAAAACTAGACCAAATAATCCATAAAATTATATCCTACTCTCTCTTTAGAAATATGTCGCTCATGTTACTTCAATTCTATCCTTCTATTGAATACTCAAATTCCAATTCTCATGGAAGCAAGAATTTTTAAGAATTTTCCCTGTCTCAAAAATGCAGTGTAATCTTTTCCTCCTCATTAAAATCTAATGAAGTGAGGAGGGGGGTCACATGTTAGCCTTTAAGTCCATTCCAAATACATTGTTGGAAGCAGTGTTTCAAAATTAGCTGAAGACAGGCTTGCAAAATAAAGATTTTCTAAGCTTTTGTAAGTGAACTTTGAGTATCATTCCTTGTTACATCATTTATATTTTTTCTTCTATCTTCACAAAAGTGCTCTGACATACAGCTGAAGCAAACCCTCTACCCTGGCCATGGAGACTGGTTGGATTAGGTAAACCGAAGTCCTATCTAGATAAAGTTGCCCTGAGGGACAAGAAAGGGCACTACAGAGAAATCAGGTAACCCATGAATACAGTCTTCTGTGTGGAATAAATTACCTACAAAAAGCCCCTGGTGGCTTTTCCTATCTTCCAAGAATTAATAACATTTTATTGTTATTGAATAAACTTGTGGGATTATTTTTAAATGACAGAATAAATGTTACATATACACTATATAATTCATTCCATCCTGGCAGGAAATGGCCTTTAGTTTTCTCTGGGGAAATGTACAAACATCTGGATAAGCTTGAAATCTTTTAATATTGAAAAAAAAAAGTGGCAATTACCTCCAAACTTACTAATGTCCCACATTTGTTTTCTCTTTTTTAATGATTGGGAAATTATTCATTTGTCAATGAGAATTTAAATATTGCTTACCAAGGAATTAATTTTGCCATGTATCCACAAAGGATGTGGCTCTCAGCCTGGTCTGCAGAAATTCACAGGAAGTTCATATTTATGATTTTTTTCTTTAGAATTTTCTAATTTTACAGATGTTATTTTATTTTATTTTTAAATTTGCTAGCATACTTTCCTTCGGTTTTGAATGTTGAGCTGAAATGCCCTTTTAGTGTCATGAGCAATGTTACATGGCTATTTATATCTAGCTCTACATTGTCATTCACCACTACCCTATGGAAGAATTCGGACACCCAGCATACAAATGTGACATGGGGACAAAAGCGTATCTCAGAGGTCTGGAATCTCTGGGTGGATGCCATCTTCAGCAGAGTGCTGCATAACTCTGGAGGAGAATTCCCAGTAACTTGCATGAGATTTGAATCCAGTCTTGACATTTTACGTCTTTGCTTCTACAAGAGCAGTGAGTCCTTTTTTCTCTTTTACTTTTTCCTATACTATTGCTTTCTCCTTTATGTGTTACTGGGTGTTATTCTTTGCTCTTTTGCTTAACTCACTCCGTTATAATTTAGTGTGCACAGTGTTAGTTAATCTCAAGGGGTTTTCCTCCTTCTATGCGTCCCTTGCTGTGTCTGAGCAATTTTTGTTTATTTACTCTTTTTGTTTACAGTACACCTAGAGCTGTATTATTTCCCTGGGTGGCCCACATTTGAATTTCTCTATTTTCTTGGGTGGATTTTAGTGTTCCATGCAACCTGGAAGGAAGAGGAAACCTGGCTATCCTGGGTGATTGCTGAGTCACAAAACTTCATTTGTTACAAACACATTTTTTAATTTCAGCAAGTCTAAAGACTGGTAATTTTCCTGGACTCCAGACTTCTGCCCTGAAGTAATAATTTAAATCTTCCTTCATAGAGTTTCAGTGTGGTCTAATTAGTTATTCTTTCTAAATCCTTTTGAAAGTATATGTTGTATTTATAATACAATTAAAATAATAAATATTTGATGATGCCTATCGCGTGCCTGGCATCCTGGCAGTGTGCTGTGGGCACACAGATGGATTGGTCTCCTCAGGGACTTTATTGAGAGATAGGTCTATGGAAAAGGGCAGCTTCAATAGACCATGGTAAAAGCTTTATACTTCAAGTACATGTATCAGCCTATCTATGCTATTTGTAACATTCTACATCAAAATAATAGTAAATTAGAGAAGAGATGAATTTCTAGCATAATCTGTTTTTTCTGGAACCAAGCAGAATTATCCCAACAATTTTGAACAAATGTACCCAGTTAAAGCCAGGCATAAGTATATATTTTTTCTATTTCTAATAAGTATGTACTTTTGCTTCATTGTAATTCACATTCTAATCCTGCTGTATGTGGAGGGAAGAGGAAATTAACAATTGTTAGATATGTAGCAGGTGCCCAAATCAGTGCTAAGTGTTTCAAAAGCATTATTTCAAAACCCACCCACAACACTACTCAAGGTAGGTATTGTCATCCCTAACTGAAGGATGTGGGAAGTTAAACTCATAGGTCAGATGATTTGTCCAAAGTCACTCAACAAGAAATGGTTAGTAAATATCCACATGCAGTTATTCTCACACCAAAACTCTCATGAACTCTACTATGTCTGTATCTCACAAGAAACCACAGAACCAGAGCTCAAGTAGCCCTTTAAAGATAGGCACCTCTCTGGTGGCCTTTGAGCCTGCCTGCCTGCCTCACCCTACAAATAAGGAAAAAGAAGACTTAAGAAGTCCAAAGACCTGCAGAATTAATTCTGATAGTTGACACTAGGGATTGGAATGGACACCATTTTTCCTCTAGGAGAAGTTCATGCTCTGGAACATTCTGCCTAAAACTAAAACAATGGGTTTTCATGCTGCCAGAAATTCTTTTTTTTTTTTTTTTTTTTTTTTTTTTTTTTGCGGTACTGGGGGTTGAACTCAGGGGCATTCTACCTCCGAGCTACAACCCCAGCCCTATTTTTTATTCTTTATTTTGAAACCGAGTCTCACTAAGTTGCGGAGTGCCTCACTAGGTAGCTGAGGCTGGCCAGGAACCCGGATCCTCTGGTCTCAGCCTCCCCAATGCTGGGATTACAAACGTGCGCCACCATGCCCGGCTCCTGCCAGAAATTCTTAAACAGAATTATGATGACCAAACATTTTACAGGACTTTTAGATGATAGAAAATTTGAATTTGAAGACCAGGAAGGTCCCTTTCACCTCTCTTTTTCTTTTAGGCTATATAATGGAAGATACTTTTCTATTAACTTCTCTTCAATTAAAAATAAATGACTAGCTCCGGGCGTGGTGGCGCACGCTTGTAATCCCAGCATTCAGGAGGCTGAGACCAGAGGATCCGGGTTTGCGGCCAGCCTCAGCTACCTAGTGAGGCACTCCACAACTTAGTGAGACTCGGTTTCAAAATAAAGAATAAAAAAATAGGGCTGGGGGTATAGCTCGGAGGTAGAATGCTCCTGAGTTCAATCCCCAGTACCGCAAAATAAATAAATAAATAAATAAATGACTAAATCATTTTCCTTTTTCTATCAAGGTTTTTTTTGGTTTTTTTTTTTTTTTTTGGGGGGGGGCGTTGATAACTTTTCTCATTTTCCATGTTCTAGGTTTTCTCAGAGTTGGCCTTCTCTACCCTTACAGCAGAATCCAGGGCAAGAGCAAGGAAAAGTCAATGCAGAAAAGTAAAGGTTGCTCTCTCTGCCATCCTCTCCCTCTTCTTCTCCCCATCCTGTCTCCAGCTTCTTGTACCTCTCCTTCTCTTTCTGTCCCTTCTTTTCCTCTCTCTCCTTCTCCCTTTGAACAATACCCTCCTGGATTCTTCTTATCTCATTCAAAATCAATCAATCCCCCCCCCCCCACACACACACTTAATAAACCTGTGTCCTGTGTCCTTAGGCAATCTATGACTAGCTTTATTAAAATAACAACAACGAAGCATTTGTAAGCGTGAGGCTGATATGCCACACACTAGATTCTTCCATATATTATCCCAATATTCAATTATTTCTTATATGCAGAATATTTTGTTTTATCCAATAGTTGTCTGAGTGATTTCCTTTCAAATCAATATCCTTTTAAGCCTTTAATACAGAAGTAATATTTTAAAAAGATGTTTCACCTTATTTTTCTTTAAAAAGGTTTCTTTTAACATAGAAAATTGGTAACATTGGTTTGTTTTTAAACTATTAATCTTCAATTTTAATCTTGTCTTTTGAATTGCAAATTGGGATCAGATTGAATCTATGACTCCAGGGCCATTACATTCCCTTTCATTTCTGGGTTCCAGTATTATGAATAGGAGGACAGGTGAATATAAAATTTGTTCTCTTTTTTTTTAATTTTCAAAAATTATCAATTAAGCCGGGCGTGGTGGCGCACACTTATAATCCCAGCATTCCGGAGGCTGAGACCGGGGGATCCGGGTTCGAGGCCAGCCTCAGCTACCTAGTGAGGCACTCTGCAACTTAGTGAGACTCGGTTTCAAAATAAAGAATAAAAAATAGGGCTGGGGGTATAGCTGAGAGGTAGAATGCCCCTGAGTTCAATCCCCAGTACCGCAAAAAAAAAAAAAAAAAATTATCAATTTCAATAAATTACCAATAACTGGTAAATGCTGTGAATAAAAAGAAAAATCTGCTTTTACTTGGTAAGTTCTATTGTTAATTATCAAGAATTCAGGCTCAGTGTGAATCATGCAATCAGCAGTGTGTTAGATAAAAGTGAAAGTTTTTTTGCCCTCAAATGCCCCCACCTCCCATTGTTCAAAGCTTACAGCTATTAACGGGGCTATGTACGGGGCTGGCAGACTTTTTGGGTTTTACTCCTACACATATATTTGTATACGTAAGGACAGGATGTATACATAATTTTCTGCAACTTGTTCAGAATATTCTTGCTCATAATATTCTGCAACTTGCTTTGTTCCATCCAACATTGTGTTATAGAAAGATTTTTATGTAACTACATACAGATTCACCTCATTTATTTTAGTCTCTACCTAGTATTTTATCTTATGGATATAACATAATTTATTTTAGCCATTCTCCAGTTGATACATTTAATCTGTTTTCTATTTTTCCCTATTACAAATAGTGCTGCTATAAACATCCTCATACATATATAATTATGACAAGCTTATTTTCACCATTTACCCAAAAAGTCAGACAAATTGGCAATCGAAGACTAGAAAAAACACTTCACTATTGATTTCCAAGGTTAAGCTGTGGGGTGCATAGCTGGGCAGGTCCCGCAGAAGAACCAAACACAACAATAAAGGGGCTACAGATGATTTCAGGCCTTGAAGATCAATGGATCTTAATATATTCTCGCTAGGGAGAGAGCTCGTCCAGATACAGGCTAGGATCCACAGTTCATGTTTACAAAGGGAGGGGAAAAATGGGAGGAGAATAAATGAATGTTTCAAAGGGCAGTGCCTGAAAAATCAGACACACCCCAGGGCATCTAAGGTAAGACTCAGGGAAAAAAAAGAAAAGAAAAAGAAAAAACCTCCAACAGTTCCCAAGCACTTACAGAAACCAAAGGTCAAAACCCAGAAAACTTTGAGTAAGTCTTCTGGTCCTTTATGATTACACACCCTCTAAGTTGCTAGTCAGCCCTTGTCATGAATGTTGAACTACTGCAGCAGAGTCTAATCACAAGTGTTTGCAAAAGCAGCCAGGGTCATTTGTGAGTAGCTTCTTCATCGCTGGAGGAATGCTTAGTCTCTTAGAACTGCATTTCTATCCTTCCTAGGAAACGTCCCCTCAAACTTGAATCCTCCTCACTCCAAAACCACATCTTTTTTTAATGAGGTAGTTTAGCTATAATCTTGGAACCACTGCAATGTGCCCAGTGCTGTGCTAAACACCTTTGTGGCATTGTGTCTTGTAACCAGCACAGTAGTGCTGTGAAATCAATGCAATTATTTCCCACAGAATGAAGGCACCAAGAAGTCACAGCGTTGCTAAGTGGCCGAACCAGAGCTCAAAACTCATCCAGGCTTTAGCTATATTCTAAAGCCTACGTGTCTAATCATGGCAGGATATCATTTATTTTACTCTGTGCAAGGAAGAAGTATGTTGATTGGACCATATCAACACATGATTATAAGAGCAAAATAGCCTAACTTCTGGTGGATTTTATTTGTCAGATAATGGAGTCCTCAGATTGCCTGAAGCAGAATATTGGTGAAGAAGCCCTAATGCTCAAAGTAAGAGAGAAGCATGAGCCCTTCAAAATATGCTCAAGAGCTTTCCAAAAGTTCTAAAAGAATGCCAGATAAGACCATTAAATCATATTCAAAACCTTAGAGCAACCATTGAGAGCAAAACAAATATATAATAATAAGGAACAGACATACATAGATTTCAGATTCAAAGAAAGAAGTAGGTGGAGTTTATAAAATTTATATCTAAAAATATTTAAGAACGATGAGCCAGATGCCAGGGCTGATTATTAAAAGGATCTCTTATTTGAACACAAAACAAAAAGCTTCTAGATCGAAGTACAGAATTCAAACGGTGGAATATATTTCGTCTCCCTTTCTTTGATGGACTAGTCTATCTGAGCATTGCCAAAGTTATCTTGCAGAGAAATATTTAGCAAAAGCTCTTATAAGAGAGACGACAAGGTACAGGAATACAGAGTCAGTGATATGCAGCTTAGTGAAGGACTCAGACTGATGATCAATTGTCCAAATATGTACAAATAAGATAATCTAAAAGCAGGTAACGAATCAGGATTCAAACTGTTACCACAGGATGTCTAGGCCTAGATCCAGAAAGACAAATTTGAATATGGATAAATAAAAAGAAGGTATCTGAGACAGTTCATTTCTGCAAGCAACTTTGGATAAAATTACCTAATGGCATGATTAAGCATTGCTAATAATATCCAAAAAACAGTGAGACAAGCAAAATCGAGTTCTACCGAGAAATATATTTCACTAGCCTTCATAAAGCCTTAAGTAGATGGAATACATAAAGACATAACGCAGTTGGGCAATCTCAAGCTGTATGACTCAGTTACTTGCGGAATCCAATGTTGCTTCATTTCTTTTTTAGTCTGGAATAAGTTTTTATTGCTTTTTAGGTCATACTTGCTTATTTATTAACTCACTTTACTCAAAATTTACTATAAATGCTGCCTCCCATGTAAAGTTATCAGCCATGGTAACTGAATTGCCAAACTAAGAGCTATTTGCTTCCTTTTCATGCTGCCAGAGCCCTGATTTGCTCTGGGGACTACCGTTCTTCATTCAACTCAAGTAAACTCTGATGGGTCACCAGCGATCTTAGGCTTCACTTCATAGGGAAAGTGCATGCAATCCAGTTTGGCCAATAAAACATTTATACATTCATTTATTCATTCCACAGATGTTGACTCAGCACCTACTACCTGCCCAATAGAAGATGTTGCAGAACCAGCTGTGAATAAAACAGAAACATCCTTGTCAACACAGACCCTAGATTTTTTAAAATTTTATTTTTCTTAATTTGTGCATTGTAATCATACATCTTTGTTAGGCACAAACTGATAAAGGCATACATGCACACATTTCTCATTTAACCCTTCCCCAATTCCCACCCCACTCCCTCGCCCTCCCTCCTTCTCAGGTTCAGTTTAGTGATTGATTTTGACATGCTTGTAAAAGTACATCATGTGCATTACAGATCCTAGATTTTAACAGGAGGAAATGAAATGAATAGAAAACAAGGTAATCCCAGTACTTCAAAAGCTGAGTCAGGAAGGTTGCAGGTTTGAGGCCAGCCTCAACAACTTAGCAAGACTCTGTTTCAAAACAAAAAATTAAATAGGACTGGGGATGTAGCTAGAGGTAGAGCGTATCTAGGTTCAATTGCCAGTAGCAGACCAATGAGTAAATTAGATAAACAAATAAGAAACAAGTGCTGATGGGCTTTTGAGAAAAGATTCTGCACTCTTAATATAAAGGAAGAAATGATGCCTTGTCTTCCTCTGGCATTGATAAATGAAATGTGCAGCTCAGAGCGTCATCACAGAGAGTAACTAGCCAACCCAGTGAGGACAGCCATGCTGAAAGATGAAACCACACTCAATGAGCTGCTGAACCCATCAGCCTGGGCACCACCATGTGTAAGTCATGTTTGTGTGGGTTTCCATTACATCTATTGAGAGTATCCTGGCATGTCATGGTGCACAGGTTTGGTAAAAAAGATTTCTGAGCAATTTACTTGATCTCTGACCATTCGTTATAGGTGGAGTTCACTGGGAAACCCATGACCTCCTTGATATTAGAGAACATTAAACAAAAGAGTGAGTGTGTGCTATGTATGTCCCATTTTACTGAGTTTGCACATTGGTCACAGAGTAAGAAAAAAAATATGCAGAATGAAGATACACAGACAACCAACCCACTAAGATAAAAATATACATTCTTTGTAAATATAGTTTAGTTTTTTTCATATTTAGATTGATATTTTCTGGCACTGAAAACATAGGTATTAATCATCATAGAAAGACTAAGAATATTTTGAGGATTTTTTTATCCATATATATATTTTTAAACAAGGTCTCACTAAGTTGCTGAGGGGCTCCCTCACTAAGTTGCAGAGGCTAGCCCCCAACCTGCAATCCTCTTGTCTCAGCCTCCCAAGTACAGGGATTATGGGAGTGCACCACCATGCCTGGCCTATCTGTGTTCTTACTGTAACAGTGACCCATCCTTAATTATCATATATGTATGTGTGTACATACACATGCATATATATTTCCATATCATCTTCTAAGAAAAAAATTATGTATTATATACATGTAATCCTATGAATATATAATGTATACATAATACATATACTTAAGCCTTTGAAGACAAATTGGAAATTCTAATTTGAGGTTTTTGTTTGTTTGTTTGTTTGTTTGTTTTTACGGTACTGGGGATTGAACTCAGAGGCATTCTACCTTCGAGCTACACCCCCAGCCCTACTTTTTTTTTAAATTCTTTATTTTGAAACCGGGTCTCACTAAGTTTCGGAGTGCCTCACTAAGTAGCTGAGGCTGGCCACGAACACGGATCCTCCGGTCTCAGCCTCCAGAATGCTGGGATTACAAGCGTGCACCACCACGCCCGGCTTAATTTGAGTTCTTGATTAGATATATAAGTTAATGTTAAGAATATTAGATGAGAGAAACATTTCATTTATTTCTGCAGCTACGCAGATGGGTAGCCCAGCCAACAAATAGTCCCCCAAACTTAGAAGAAACAATATTATTTTCCAAAATTTCGAGATGATGTGGCAGGCAGAATGGATGCACTTCCCATGCTAACAAAGAGTAATACCTCTCATTGGCAGAGAAAGAGCAACTTAACAAATACCTATTGAATGTGTGAATGGAATGGGCAACTGCAATTTTATAATGTATGTTCATTGTTTCTTTTCTCACAAAAACATGGTCCTATTCTTTCCAAAACGTATATTTCTGTTCATCAGATAAGAGATAAATCTCTCCCTCTCCCATGTCTCTCTCTTTTATTCTTTCTCCTTCCTTTCTTTCCTCCCCCTTTCTTCCTCCCTCCCCTCTCTCAACCATTCTTCCCTCCTTTTTTTCCTTCTTTTCTTCCTTTTTCCTTACACTGTGTGACTTTTATGGCATAGATATTATGTGTTTTATATGAAAAAGACAGATAAGAGACATATTTTCCTCCTAAGAAGCTCCAAGAAAAGAAAATATACATTTAAAGATACCATATATTTATCTGGTGAGTGTTATCTCATAAAATGAATGCTACTGTCTCAGATAGCCCGGGCTGCTATAACAAAACAACAACAAAAAATATTGGCTTTCTTTTTTTATTTTTCTTTTTTTTTTTTTTTTTCTGTACTGAAGTACAGGGGCATTCTACCTCTGAGTTATACCTCCAGTCCTATTTTTTATTCTTTATTTTGAAACAGGGTCTCACTAAGTTGTAGAGGGCCTCATTAAGTAGCTGAGGTTGGCCAGGAACTCGAATCCTCTGGTCTCAGCCTCCCAAGTACTGGGATTACAAGCGTGTGCCACCACGCCTGGCTGGCACTTTCTTCCTCACAGTGCTGGAGCTGGGAAGTCTGAGACGAGGCAGCAGCACTGTCAGGCTCTGATGCGGGTCCTCTTCTGGGCTGCAGACTGCCAACTTGTTATCACATCCTCACATGGAAAAAAGAAAACACAATAGTTGTGGGAGAAGGGGTCCGTTTATAAAGGCACAAATTCCATTTATGAGAGTTCAACCATCATGACTTTTCAAAGGCCCTCCTAATACTATCACATTAGGGGTTAAGACATCTGCTTCAACTTTAGGGTGATATAAACATTTAATCCTTCATGGGTACTAAAATAGAAAGTGAGGACAGAGAAGGCTCTGAGCAGAGTTTGTGTGCAGCTACTTAAAGAAAAAAGTAGTTATTAAACTGGATTTGAGAAGGTATTGACATCATGAAAAGAGAAAAGAAAGACAAGGCTGAGGAAAGTGTAGAAGGAAAGCTTACAGGTGCAGAGGTGTGCAGGGTATTTACAGGGCAGTGAAGAGCTTGCTTTGTTGAAGGTACACCATTCCTGTAGGAGCCCTGGGAAGTATGCTTGGAAGAGTAGAGGGGAATCATTCAATCGAAGTTTAGGAGGGCAGGCTAATACTTGATCTCAAGTTACATGCAATGGGAAAGCTATTTAAACAGAAAAGAACTGAGGAAGAATTATCTGTCAGTAGTATAGGCAATAGTAAACAAAACTTTTTCACTTACTGGATGTGATGTTTGAGTTGAAATGAGGTTTTTCGAAAGAAGAGTGAACAATTGCAGCCCAGCGTGCCACACTAAAACTGGGATTAATAGGGTATTTATACAGCTTACCAAATCCGAGGCTCCCATAATAATGGGGAATTGCAACATGAATACTTTTAACTATTTTTGATCATGCCCAGGATAAGAGTAGGAAATAATTTAAGCAACAGAATCTCTAACCCTATTATTACTTCAAAACTAGTAGCTTTGAATTTCAAAATAACCAAAATGTTACTTTGTTACTTTAAAAATGCACAGTCTGTTTAAGGCATTTGTCATGTTCAATTGTTTCAAAATATAATATTTTGAATGCTAATTTTGATCATAAAAATATCCCGTCTAATGAATTGAGCAGTCTCCTTGAAAGACATTTATTAATCCAATCACATCCTATCACCATTAGAAGAGCCTGGGAATGCTAATAAGAAAAGGAATGTTTTAATGAAAGGAAACATTCTGACACAAAGCTACCCAGATTATGCTTCTAGGGAGACGCAGTGGGGAAATGCTAAATATTATCAAAGGTCTCTCCAAAGCCAAAGCCCTGGGGCATAGCAAACTCCTCCAAGAATTATGTTCTAAATTAGCTGGTGTTCTCCTAGATCGTCTATTAGAATTTTATAACCAGATCTTGAAATTAAAAACCATCCGTAGTCCATGGCCTGTCAATATTTTATGCATTATATTAAGAAGGAAGAACTTCTACAGTTTAAATTTCTCATTGGCTCACTGCCTCCAAAAACACCACTGGGGCAGGTATGACTCAGACTCTTACCTGGCAGGTAGAATACAAAATGTTCTCTCTTCACTCATGGAGACAAGCCTGCTCTCAGTCCAGGAAGACCCTCTCTGACTAAATTGTGAACATGCATTGACAATGTTTTAAACACAATCCTTTGTGTTAAGAGAAGACTGATTTTTTTTTTTTTTTTTTAGATACTTGGTAAAAAATCATACTCAATACAAGTTAAGCTTATTTAAATACTTCCTTCAATGGGAAAACTTTGCCATGAAAGTTTTCTTGTCAGCCAATGATTGCCTCCCAAAGGAAAGTTAGGGATTTAAAACAATGATGCACTGAATTTTTCTGGAGGTGGAAAAGTGTACCTGTTACTGAAAAGAATTCACAAAAAAATTTAGTGATATCCATCCTGCCCATTTCCCCCCACCCAAAGTGTATAACTATCACATACATATAAATTGAAAGAACTATGACATTTTTCTTCTTACACTCTGCATCTTTTTCCCTCAGTCACACTTATTCCATACCCAAGAATAGAATCTAGTAGAGAACTATTGAACTAGAATTTGCAGTCAATTCAGCTATAACGTAAGCTTACAAAATAATCTGCTGTAAAAGAAGGAGATGGGAGAGAGATTGACAGCCTTTTGTTAATCTGGTCACTCCACCCCTCACAAATTGTGAGTGTGCACAGACTGTGTAGAACCCTGTCTCTGCTGGCAGTGCTTTGTCTCCATTTGGGGTTTCTTCCAGCATCAATGGGCTTCAATGAGCCCATCATCCATCTCTGGATTGCGATTTCAAGCTCGTGCATTAACGTTAGCACTCCAGTGTCTAGCACAACCTAAAACTGAATGTCCCAACTCCAGGACCCATGCACCATACATCATATGACAAAATGAGACTACGATTTTGCAGAGAGACTTAAGCAAATATTTTATTTCCCAAAACACAGATTTTTAAAGAGTGATAATGTCAGCATCTTGTTCACAAAATGGTCTTAAGCACCTAACTACTGTGAAATTATGGGAAAATTTGAAGAAAGAAAAATCTTCAGATAAAAGTTGTGAACACAGAAGGAAAGCATTTACTCGTGAATAGAGATAGTTTAATTTAATCTTTTTCTTGACTTGTTTTAACATCTTTATTATCATGAGAAGTGTCCCTAAGCTTATATAAGCACAGTTTTTAGAGACCTTTACACAAATGATTGTTCTAGGAAAGGAATTATGAGCAGTTAAAATTCCAAGCTAGAGAGCCGGGCGTGGTGGCGCATGCTTGTAATC
Source organism: Graphiurus murinus (assembly GCA_004027655.1). NCBI lineage: Eukaryota > Metazoa > Chordata > Mammalia > Rodentia > Gliridae > Graphiurus > Graphiurus murinus. The sequence goes on from PVLC010005396.1 coordinate 72,477, forward strand.
CCAGCATTCCGGAGGCTGAGACCTTAGGATCCGGGTTCGCGGCCAGCCTCAGCTACCTAGGGAGGAACTCCGCAACTTAGTGAGACTTGGTTTCAAAATAAATAATAAAAAATAGGGCTGGGGGTGTAGCTCGGAGGTAGAATGCCCCTGAGTTCAATCCCCAGTACCGCAAAAAAAAAAAAAAAAAAAAAAAAATCCAAGCTAGAGATTAGCATCTTGTACTTAATGAGGAGCACCACAGTATTCTGCACCTCAGGTACACAGGAGATCAAGGTGGAGGGAGAAAATAAAACCAGTGGGACTGTTGGGAAGGCAGAAAGAGGAAAAAGAAGAAAAAAACTTTTTGAGAAAGATAGAATCCCTTTGAAAATAGCTTTCTGATAAACAAAATACACTTTCTATTACATGAAAATGTGCATAATTTTTTCCAATATTTGTCATATACTTGGTCAATCAGGGAAAAAAAATTCCAGTAACACCTATTCCAACAAAGCACTTCAGCTTTTCACCCTCTTGTAAGCACTCTAATTATTCCCTGTACATGTTGCCTTTAGCATTTCAAGAAAAATTCTTTAATATCCTTATTTGAAAAGATTTACATCACTGCTCCTGCTCCCCAGGATGCTGTCATTTTCATGTATTCATCATTAAATGAACACTGTGCCCCTATTTCCTTTTACATTTTCAAAGGAAGACTGGACTGGGCTTTATTAGCATTTTAAATCTTTTATTTTCCAAAGGGAAAAAGTTACCCCAAATCAAGCAAACATTTCTCTGTGATATTAAAAATCAGTAGGTGGTCTTAAATTTCCTGCCTTTATATGCTTCTTTCATGTCAGGAACTTGAGACATATTTTGAGTTGGCTTTTACCCAAAAAAACTTGAGTTGGCTCAAACTTGCACCAAATCATGGTTTCTTAAAAAAAAAAAAAAAAAAAAAAAAAAAAAAAAAAAAAGCTTACTATCTAACACTCCTAGCTGACTTTTTTTTTTTTTTTTAAAGATGTTAATTCAAATTATTATTCAAAATAGAACACACCAAGCCGGGCGTGGTGGCTCACGCTTGTAAGCCCAGCATTTGGGAGGCTAAAACTGGAGGATCTGGGTTCTCGGCCAGCCTCAGCCACTTAGTGAGGCACTCCGCAACTTAGGGAGACACTATTTCAAAATAAAGAATAAAAAATAGGGCTGGGGGTATAGCTGGGAAGTAGAATGCCCCTGAGTTCAATCCCCAGTACCACACACACACAAAAAAAAGAGAACACACCACGAAGTAATAAGTGGCTCTCTACACTCTATACAGAGAAGGAAAAAAAAAAAACTATGGTTGAAAATTTTATTCAGAATTATACAAGTATACAAGTAGCCAAAGTAAATGAATGAAATCAGAAGATGTTCTGGACTGAAAAGATCAGACAGTTGGAACAGGGTGACTTGAAATGTGAAACTCGAGGATCAGTTTATATGGCAGACTCGTTGGTTTCATCCAGTTTGCCACAGAGAACCATGTCAGCCAGTTGTCGTCCAAGACGCCTGGAGCCTCCAAGTGAGAATGACACTGGCTTAAAAGTCCTTCAGTATCAGTAGAAAAACTCGAAACAGTCATCTTAGTAGCTCATTAGCTTCAAATTCACATGAAAGTTTCCTCTCAACATCATCTACACAAGATTCAAGAACACTGGCCCGATTGTCTTTTTGATCCCACAACATATTCTTCATAGAAACCACTCCAGGTAATATGTATTTTGTGAGACTTGATATGGTGATTTAAATGCTAATTCCATTTATTTGTATATGTCATATACATACAGAAGTTTTCTAATATCAGAAAACAGAAGATAAGCATAACAAGCATAACAGCCCATTCCTTCTAAAATTATTGTAGCTTAAGTCAAGCATGGTTTAAAATACCGAGGTGATTTTAATTTTTCTTCTCAGTATTCCCCTTTGAGAGCAAGTTAAGAAACATGTACCTTTTCCAATACTGTACTTATAAATAAAAAGCCCTGTTACCAAGCATTAAATATATTCCTAGCCCCTCAAAAACATCTGCTCTGGAAAAAAAAATATGTTTAAAAATATATCTCTTGAAAGAAAAGTCACCTTTCTAAAATATTTCACATATTCATAGTATGTGAACATTTTTGCTCAGCTTGAAATTTCTGCTTCGAGGATATACTACCTAAAATTCAATAAGTGATAGTGTTGGGTAATGAAAGCACATTGGATTCAGCCAAATCTGAGTACAGATCTTTGCTTTGTCACTTACGAATGCTATGACTTTGGGCAATTTGATTATAACCATATTCAATTTCACATAAAATTTTTTTTTTTTTTTTTTTTTTTTTTTTGCGGTACTGGGAATTGAACTCAGGGGCATTCTACCTCCGAGCTACACCCCCAGCCCTATTTTTATTCTTTATTTTGAAACAGGGTCTCACTAAGTTGCGAGTGCCTCACTAGGTAGCTGAGGGTGGCTGCGAACCCGGATCCTCTGGTCTCAGCCTCCCGAATGCTGGGATTACTAGCGTGCGCCACCACGCCCGGCTTCACATAAAAATTTTTATTAGGCTCTTATAAGGATTACGGTAACACAAATTACAGAGCTTGGTAATAAGGCAGTGTATTACAGCAACGAAGGGCATTAGGTCTAGAGTTAGATTACCTGGGTTCAAATCTCAGTCAGTCCTGCCATATATAACTTGTAACCTTGGACAAGTTAATTAAATTCTCTTTCTCTCAGCTTCCCCATCTGTAAAATGGGAACATAGTATGAGAAGTGTTGAATAATACATGTTGATTATTAAATAATAGGCTTGGTACAGGGCCCAAAATAGATTATATACTATACAAACATTAACTGCAATTATAAAACAGGCTAATAAATGATCATTATTATGATACTGCTGACAGAAGAGATCAAATGTGAGCAAGAGAACTACAACAAATGACTCCACTCCAAGAAAGCTAGAATGACCCAATCCAATAGCATATGATGACAATATTTAAAATAACTCTTTCCACTCAAGTTATCACCAGCCTCTAGAATGTAAACATTTTTTCAAATCAATTCTAATTCTGCACATGTTTTGAAGTTGTCCCTTTCACATGTCCAATGGTCAAATATAAAACTTTAAAGCTTATTAATTTCTTATACAAAACATATTTTGCTATTAATGACACTTTCTTTTTTCATTTACCTGTATTTCTTGCATACACTTTTCTCTCAACTGAGTTATCAGTTTCTTTGTTGGCAAGGATTTTGTAATTATTCACCTTAACAGGCTGCTTTGAACCAAGCCAGGAAGAGTGTTATTGAACATAACTGTTATTAATCTTAAGCAATTAATAACTTCTATTGCTAATATTTTGGGTTCCTGCATGGGACATATACTTTTATTACTAATACTTACATGCAATAAATCAGTGCTATACCTTAGTGCTTCAATTTCAATTTAGGTGAGTCAACCTAAAGGATAGTTTAATCATCTGTGTTTAAAACGTGCTTGGCTTTTATACAAATAAAAGTTAAAAGAATCCTAACTGCTCCAAAGTTATAAAGAGTTGTACTCCTCTTGCATAGCCAATAATCCCCATAAAGCACCAGCACCTTTTACTCAACTGTGCAAGTAAGATATACAAGTTATGTAAGATAAGATTATACAGGAAGAACTACAAAATAGAAATAAGCAAGCTAAATGAGTATTTCTTTAGCTCAGAAAACTTTTCTTCCAGTATATCTTTAATAAGTGTTTCACTTTTGCTGCTGTTTTTGCTATTGTTGTTGTTGTTGCTTACTTCTTTGGGGATTATCTATTAGGTGAAGCTGATTTTCTTCTTTATCCTTTTGATCTCATTATTTTCATTTCTTTGGATACAAATATTCATTGTGGAACTTGTCTCACTTTCTTTGCATCAATGATTTGATTTTTTTAAATCATCAATTCTGCATTTACTTGACTCTAGTGTGGATTTTAATTTAGCTATTAATCTTCCTTTGAGCTGCCTGTGCTTTTGGGGTCCTGTTGAGAAAGTTTAGACCTGTGCCTATGTGTTCAAGTGTTGGTCCTATGCCCTCTTCAAGTATCTGCAAGGTCTCTGGTCTGACTTGCAGGTCCTTGATCCACCTTGAGTTGACTCTTGTGCAGGGTGAGAAAGTGGGGTTTATTTCCATTTTCCTGCATATGGTTAACCAGTTTTGCCAACACCATTTGTTA
>PVLC010005397.1:0-26268 GCA_004027655.1 Graphiurus murinus
AGGGAGGAGAGGAGAGGAGAGGAGAGGAGAGGAGAGGAGAGGAGAGGAGAGGAGAGGAGGTGAGGCTCTAGGGAGTGGTGACAACTTTATTCAGTCATCTCCTGTCCATCATCTTTCACCTTTCTTTACCTGTAAGTGTACCAAATTTTTATCTCAATTAAAAAAATGGAAATATCAATAATTATATTGATCAATATCAGTAGTGCTGTAGAATTAAAGCTTTAATGATGACTGTCTGGAGTTGATGTATAAATGAAAAGGCTATTTCTTCTGAGTTACAGATGTAGGAGGGGACACAGTCCTTCAAGTGGGGGCTCCACGCTGGTTCCTGGAGTTCCACACTTTCTATATTCCTATACATCCCTTCCCTATGTCAACCCCCTACTCCCTACCAGTGTGTCCAGTCAGCTCTCTTCATAAGAGGTTCCTTTGAATCCTTGCACTGCAACATTGACTCTCGGGTTGGTGTCCTGCTTGTTTTAAGACCTCGACAACCTTCAATGCTTCTTGTAGCCATTCTTGGTCTTTCTAGCTGCAGTTGCCTGTGGTTCACTTGATGGGCAAGGTGCTAACAAATTTGATAATATTCATTGGTGCTATTTGTTATGGTTTGGATCTAGAGTGCCTCCCTCCCCACCCTCCCCCAAAGTGGTCCTGTGTTAAAGCCTGGTCTGCACTGCACTGCAGCAAGGTACAGAGTTGGGCGTGGCAGGAAGAGGTGGGCTATTGGGGGCGTGGCTGGAAGAAACAGGTCATTGGGGCGTGGCTGGAGGAGGCAGGTCATTGGGGGCGTGGCTGGAAGAAGCAGGTCATTGGGGGCGTGGCTGGAGAAGGCAGGTCATTGGGGCGTGGCTGGAAGAAGCAAGTCATTGAGGGCGTGGCTGGAAGAATCAGGCCATTGGGGCGTGACTTGAAGAGGTGTGTCCTTGGGGGTGTGACCTAGAGGACATCCTGTCCCTGGCCTCTTCCTGTTTCTTCCTTGTTCTGCTTCCCAGCTGCCCGCAGCTGAGCAGCTTTTCTCTGACATCTCTGTTGTCATGATGTTTTGCTTTGGAGCCATTCAACCATGAGTTTCAGAGTTCAGACTGAACCTTTGAGATAATGAGCCAAAAAACCTTTCCTCCTCTAAGTTCTTAAATACTTTTGTCACAGCAATGAAAATCTAACACACTATTGATGACTGTCACGGAGTGATGTACCTTCAAAATGTCCTGCAAGGTTCTGATGGCACGTTGATCTCCCACCCCCTACTCCTCCCAGTGCTGTCTCTTGGAAGGTGAGGTTCTTGCTGAGAACAAGGAGAAGCCATTGGACTACTGCTCCAAACAAGTGAATGACATAATGAAGGACCAGGGGAAATCCAGCCCTTCCATGTAGAGACCAGTTTATAAATTAGCAATTTATCCAGACCGTAATTACAAAAAGTGCAACAAAGAAAATAATGTGATGAATGACCAGAGACAAAAAGCAATTATATCTTTTCATGAAATAATGTGTTTTATTCAGCATGACTAATTAACCAGTCATCACTAATGATGAAGATGATAATTAACATTTTTTTGAATATACACTTTGTGCCAGGAATCATACTGGGCATTTCCTTATTTTGTCTTTAATCCCCTTCCTGCCTTATCAACTCTGAAAGGAGGACATTTTCTCCCTTCTTTTCTTCCCTCTCTATACTTTCCTCTCTCCCTCCGTGCCCCCTCCTTCCCTCTCTCCTTTCTTCTTTCCTTCCTTCCTTCCTTCCTTCCTTCCTTCCTTCCTTCCTTCCTTCCTTCCTTCCTTCCTTCCTTCCTTCCTTTTCTGAAAAGTTAGGTTGATTGATCAAGGTACACTGTAACAGAGATGGGATTTGAACCCAGATTTGTCTGGCTCCAAAATACATACTCTGTATTATAATCCTTGTAAATAAGGCTTTGTAAATTGTTGTTTTTGTTTTTGTTTTTTTTTTTACCATACTATACATATGTCTGGAAAATGCTTCTGAGATGGACAATCTAAGCACTGACTTTGATAAAAATAGAAAGGAAAGTTAAAAATCTTTTAGTGGTGGCCAGGCATGGTACCACATGTTTGTAATCTTGTAATTGCAGTACTTGGGAGGCTAAGACAGGAGGATCGCAGGTTCACGGTCAGCCTCAGACACTTAGTGAGGCCTTCCATAGCTTAGTGAGACCTTGTTTCAAAATAAAGTATAAAATAAAGTGAGCTGGGGGTATAGCTCAGAGGTAGAATGCCCTTGGGTTCCATCCTCAGTACCACCAAAAAAAAAAAAAAAAAAAAAAAAAAAGAAAGAAAGAGAAAAAAGAAAAAAAGAAATTTTTCAGTGGCAAAATATGAAAACACAAATATAGACATGTCTGCATTTGAACTTCTGGATAATTCAGAAGAGCAGTGAAGTTGATTCAGAGCAACTTACTGAGATAACTGACCTTTTAAAAGTAGACATATTCTCTTCTTTTGCTTGCCATTTATACATTAAGCACTTAAACATTTATTGAGCAGACATAGTGTGTGAAACCTCTTATAATAATTCATTGTGGCCTTGCATCTGGAGAATTCAGTTGAACCTTTAACAAGGTCTTTGAAAAAGAAATAGTGATTTCTGAAAGAAATCTAGATTTAAAGGAGTCACTTAGCGACATGAGAAGTGCTTAGGAATTTTGTCCCTTATCATATGCAGAATATAGAAGAGTTTAACTAGGCATTTCAACTCCATGTTTTACAAGTGTGTGTGTGTGTGCATGTGTGTAACTGGGGATTGAATGACTTTCACCCCTAGCTACACCTCCAGCCCTTTTTTATTTCTTATTTTGAAACAAGGTCTCACTAAGTTGCTGAGGGCCTCGCTGGCCTTGAACCTGCAATCCTCTCAAGTACTGGGATTACAGGCATGCACAACTGCACTCGGCTCAAATATGTGTGTTCTAATATTGTCAGTTCATGTTTTTGTTTTGTTATCTGAACCACCATCTATGAGGAGATAGGAAGCTACATAGTGCAAAGAGATCCAGTAACTATTTAGCCATTTATATTTTAAAATGTAGTCCAGGCCACTTGAAATTCTGTCTTCCAATTAGCAAGGACGAGACTGAAGAGTAGCTGCTAGGACCTGCTCGTGACAGAGAGAGGCAAAGCAATCTTGCAAAATTTATCCTTATCCCCCTCTCTCCTTTTCTTCTTCCCTCTACACCTTCTCTCTTTCCCTTCCTCCCTTTCTCTCTCCACTCTACGCTCCCTCAGCCCTGAGTCCATTGAGACCTACTTTTCTATTCTTTTTCTCATGAGGACTTCTTCTTTCTCCCCACCCTTTGATACGATTTTTCCAAGCAGTACCTATGATCTCTTCTCTTAGACTGAAAACTTCAAGTCTCAATGGAGGCAGGGACTACAGAGAAAGAATGCACAAATAACACAAAACAAAATAGACAGCCCCAAAGGGAAAACACACAGGACCATATTTCAAAAACACAGCTAATTTTTCCACATCCTCCTCCCCACCCTTGAATTTGTTTGGGAGGAAATTTTTTTCCTCTACCCTCTGAGGGTTCAGTAATTGAGTCTGTGAAATAACTAAATAACTAATAACTATGAAATCACTAAATAAATAATAACTATGAAATAACTTGATAACATCATGTGCATGAGGGCATCACACAAAGGCAAAGCAAATACCAAAAATCCAGTGAGATTTAGAAGCTAATGTCCCCTCTGCATAGAGGAGAGAGGAGGGTTTGGAGCAATGTAGGGAAGAGTAAAAAGTTTCTGGCAAAGATGAGTGACCTTCAGGAGAATAGGTGATGACCCAGGACCAAGTCTGTCTTGGCACGGTGTCGGCCTCCAGTCTCCTCTTCTGTGTTAGGAGTTGACCATCCCTGGTTGATAAAATCCCCAGCAAGAAGATTCAAGACAAATGAGTTCCTGTGGGGTAGCTGCCTTTGGTCAGATAAGGGGCACTCCAGGAAAGCCCTCCATTGCATTTGCTGTTCCCCAAGTGGCCTCAGTTTGAAGTTCAAGGTGACAAATTTTGAGGTGGCATTTCCCGGACCCATTCACATTTTAGAGTATATCTGTGTTTCCCACCTCCTTGCTCTGGCACAGTGTCTGCCTCAAAGTAGACACTCAATGAACGTTTGTTGAATGAATAAAATTTCAGTCTGACACATAAGCTTGTTGTGAGATTAACGAGTATAAGTCTCACTGAGAAAGTGATTCTCTACCTGGGACTTTATGGAAGTGTGTGACATGTGAGGGTAAAAGGTCAACAGACCGGAACAAACTCCCTGCTTTCAGTTGAAAGGTACTGAGCACCAACAGTGCACTAGGCATTGCTACTTGGGCTCAGACTCTGAAGAATTAGAAGTGTTTTCTGTTCCCAGGAGCTCATACACTGGTAGAAGAGGCAAAGTGATGAAGCATAGTGGATTTGTGTTATGGTTTGGATCTTAATGTCTCCAATGGCCATGTGTTGAAGGCTTGGTCCCCAGCCCGTGGCACTGTTGGGAGGTCGTGGAGCCTAGTGGAAAGAAGTTAGGTTATTGGGGATAACTTCCCTTCACCATAGGTGAGCAGCTCTGCCCTACCACACGCTCCCAGCACAATGTACTGTGCTGCCACAGGCCCAAGAACACCAGAGCCAAGTGACCATGGCTTCCACCTGTAGCCAGAACAAAACTTTTTTTCTTATAAGTTGATTTCCTCAGTAATTTGTCTCACCAAATGGAAAGCTGACTAACACGATTCGTGTCTTTTATATCTCTATCATAGGATTCAGGGGTTGTTATCTTCCATATCCACACGTGAGGAGTTAATGTGACCTGTCATTTTCTTCACGTTGAAAATTCTACCCAATAGCTGGACTTACATCAATTTACAAAAATGGTTTACAATTATTAAATAAACTATGCACTTTTAGAGATTAAAAGAAGACAACATAAAGCATTTTCACTATTGGGTAAGGTGTGGTGGTAATTCTCATTTGAATAGTTTGATTTTTTTTCAGGAGGCCAAGCTGGAATTCATAAGACCAAGTACTTTAGCTTCAACTCACTGTTTATTCTCTTTACAAAGTGAAGTCAGCTCAGGAAGGAATAAGTGGCAGAGTTAGAAAGAGCTGCCACTTGTCAAAATTCTTTACCCCACAGAAACCACTATGAAGCCGAGAGAGCTTTGCATCTGACAAGAGACTTTAGCTCTAAATTGTTTCTGTCTTTTAAAGCACAGGAACAAAGTGGAAATTAAAGGTAGGTGTCAGAATATAAAAAAGGATCCTTAGGCTAGCATTGCCTAATATAGTAGCTACTAGCCACATGTAGTTATTACATCCTTTAAATGTAGCTAGCCCAAACTAAGATATATTGTAAGTATAAGACCTTTGCAGGATTTTGAGTACGTAATGCACAAAAAGGAAAATATCTTAATAAGTCTGAGCATCACTAAACAAATTTCACCTGTTTCTTTTTCCTTTTTTAAATGTGGCTACTAGAAAATTCAAAGTTATATATGTAGTTTGCATTATTATCTTGTTCTCAGTGCTATTTTAGACTGATGTTTGGAACATCATTCTCTTTTTGCAAGAGAATTTTGAAAAATTTCTATTAAGGGCAACTGATTTACTTAAAAAAAAATCACCACTTGAGAATATTAAAAAAAAACTTAATCCAGTTCTCTTATGTTTTGTTTTGTTTTTGTTAGAGAAAGACATCTGGAATGTCATGCTCAGATGATTTTAAAATTAAGAACAGGGAAGGTGAATATCTTAAAAAAAAACAATGAATGAATCCTCAAGACTCACTTCAGTTGTGTAATGGCTGATTGAAGGAAAGGAGGAGAGGAAGGAGAAGGAAAGAGGAGAGGGGGTGCCAGGGGGATGAAGAGACGATGACTTAGCATTGAGCTCAGAGAACAGACTTTGCCTTACATTCCTAAAAATCCTGGGGGAAAAGTATGCATGTGAGGCAAACACATGTGTTCCTGTACTACACACCACTCCTCCACACTAATTACAGCTATTCAGATGAATAACCCCAAATTACATACTATGACCACACCACTCAACATCTACTATACATTTCTTCTCAGTTGTACACCTGTTGTTCTTTGCTGAATGACAGAAGATTACCTCCTTTGGCACAGCATGGTTTTCCAGTCAGGAACAAAAAGGGGTTTTTTTTTTGTTGTTGTTTGTTTGTTTGTTTGTTTGTTTGTTTGCGGTACTGGGGGTTGAACTCAGGGGTGTTCTACCTCCGAGCTATACCCCCAGCCCTATTTTTTATTCTTTATTTTGAAACCGAGTCTCACTAAGTTGCGGAGGGCCTCACTAGGTAGCTGAGGCTGGCCGCGAACCCGGATCCTCCGGTCTCAGCCTCCCGAATGCTGGGATTACAAGCGTGCGCCACCACGCCCGGCTGTTTGTTTGTTTTTAATAGTTAGGGAAGGAGGAAAATTTGCAGGGTCTGTTTGAACTTTGCCTGCATCATATCAGACGTGATGTGAGCTAGCTTCCATAGCTGCAGGGCCTTCCACAGAAAGCAACAGTTCTAGAAATGAACTGGCAGCCTGACTGTACTACTCTTTTTCTTTCTTTCTTTTTTTTTTTTTTTTTGCTATAACAAAATAACTGAGTCATGCTACCTTATAATGATAAGAGGTTTATTTAGTTCACAGTTCTGAAGCCTTGCATCTGATGATTGCCTTCTTGCTGGCAGAGTCCCAAGATGTCATGGGGAATTACATGGCAAGAGACAGAGAACTTGTGTATCTAAGTCTGTGCCTCTCTTCCTATATACCACCAGACTTAATTAATCACAGGACTCCACTTGAATGAACTTTTCTAATTCTGATCACTTCCAGAAACTCTACCTCCAAACACCATGGTCAACTCAGTTTCTACTCTCTGTACCTCACTGTGGGGATTAAGTCTCAACACATGAAGCCTTGCTGGCACACTACATCCAAACCACTGACTCCATGCTCCATTGGGCCAGAGAAGAAGACAAGAGCACTTGCCAGGCTCCTGTTTTCTCTGTCATGGAGGCCCCCAGCCTCCAGCCAAGGTGAGAGGCCTCCTGAGGAGGGGCACCTACACACTTCAACTCAGAGCAAAAGAGGAAAGCCGTCCTCTTAGAGTGGCTGGTTCAGGCTTTAGTTCCCCATTGTCAGGGTTAGCAGTGAGGAATAGGGCGATGCTGGAGAAGGTATCCCCCTGGGTTTCTCTTGCGGCCTCTATTGCTAGACCCTGTCAGCGCACTTCCATGGCACCCAAAACAACTGAGAGAAGCTCTTGTTAAAGGCCTCGGGCAGTGAGTGGGCTCCACTCCTACCACCATCTTGGAGCCAGGAAACGCATTATAAAGCATCAGCTAATATCAACACCACCGTTGCTCCTCTGTATAAATGATGCTTGCAATTCTGGCATTCTACAAAGCAAAATAAAACAATTTAGAAAACAAATCACTGACTTGAGATGAAATCGCCCAGCCTGGTTTTATTCTAGTTCAAACTTCACTTTTCATACATGATAAAACTGAGACGGCCAGGGCTGAGCAGCCTTTTGAAAGGCATCGACAGTGGGATTAAATTTGCTCTTGGTGCTTGGTGCTCCTCGGCTGCTCCACAGTCACCTCAAGGTGGTTAGATCCACTCTGGACCCTGCCAGGGCAGTCTCACTCTCTTTCTGTTGTTTTTCCAAGCATATTAACTACTGCCCACAGTGTGCTAAACATTTGGTGTGTTGGAGTCTACTTAAGTGTCCTGTGGATTATTCTTTTACTGTGTGAGTTTGAATGTGATTTGTCCCTCAGTGATCCGTGTCTTAGAGGCATGTCCCCTTGTGCGGGATGTAGGAGCTGGTAGAAACTTTAAGAAGTGGGGCCTGAGCCAGGCATGGGGGCGCACGCTTGTAATCCCAGCATTCGGGAGGCTAAGACAGGAGGATCCGGGTTCGAGGCCAGCCTCAGCTATCTAGTGAGACACTCCACAACTTAGTGAGACCCTGTTTCAAAATAAAGAATAAGAAATAGGGCTGGGGGTATAGCTCAGAGGTAGAATGCCCCTGAGTTCAATCCCTAGTAGCAAAAAAAAAAAAAAGAAGTGGGGCCTGGTCGGGACTCTTTATGTCACTGGGGTCACCACCTTTAGAAGGATGAAGGTTTACTTGTTTCACACTGAAGTGAATTATTGTAAGAGTGAGGTGTTCCAAGAGCTCAAGTCTGAGTCAGACTCCTAAGTTGCTCTCTGCTTCTTTCATCACCATGTAAGTGCTTTTTCACACACGTGCTTCCACCATGATGTAATACTGCCAGCAGGGCCCTTGACAAAGCTGGACCAGTGCCAGGACCATGCATTTGAACCTCCACAACTCTGAGCAAAGTAAACCTCTTTTCTTTATAAACTGAGCCTGCCTCAGATGTTTTGTTACAGTAACAAAAAGCTCACTAATACAGATGCTTAGTCAGATTCAGTTGAATTTATTCAAAAAAACATTTATATATTAGTTCTTGTTATCATATTTATCTAATTTAATTAATCAGAAATTAATAAAATGAGTTTAGAAAGTTTAGACCAGTTGTAAGAGAATAGTAAAGTTTTAAAATAATCTTAAAACTCCAGAGAGATTCTGCTCTCTGTTCTGTTGGTTTTGATTTAAGATAGTGCTCCACTTAAAAAAATTGAAATGGGAAATTATACAATATGTATTATTGTTGTGACACATACATGAACAATAGTGCAGAACTCCAATCAGTTATCCCCCAAACCAAAGAATAACCCTTGGTTCTATATCAAATGTTGGCAAATAAATGTGAATGTATACAGTTTGAGTTAAATCATACAAAGTACATACCTTTCTTTAGTGAGTCACTCTAAGGCCTGACTTTTCTGGATTACCTACCAGGTGTTTGTCATATCACATAAAACAACAACAAAGCTACTTACTGTGAAAGTTAGAAGGGAATAAGGGCACACATATTTTCTAAGCGTGAAAAGTTAAGATCTTCCATACTACCTACATGACCACAGCAGTCATTTTAATTGCTCAACCCAGAAACCTTAAAGTACTTCCCCATATATCTTCTTAGGCCTTTGAAGAATAGAATGTTAAGTTTTGCTGCACTTATTATGTTCTTATTATCTTGTTCTTTTCTCAAGACCAATCATAGTGCTTGAAATATATACTATTTCTCTAGCTGCCAGAAGGCAGGGGCAGTTCATTTCAAAACAAACTCTCCTGCTCTCGTAGCCAATAGGGTTTTCTCTCTTTTTCACCTATTTTCTGATTACTTTATTTTAGTACCCTTGACCATGTAGAAACACAAAAGGTGTGACACTTCCTCATTGCTCATGAGGATCAGAGTAGACATTTCTACTACAGAAGACAGATTAAGAAGAGAAAAGCATAGTTTGAAGTTTCACATGATGTGGGGGCTTTCAGAATGAAGATCCAAGACTTGGCTACTTTTATGCTTAGGTCCCATGAACAATGGAAAGTCATACAGAAATGTTATTGAACAAAAAAGGTGTGATCTAATTTAGACCGAGAGAGGACGCTTTGCATGTCCTGTCTGTTCAGATTCTTCTTGGCCTTTCTGTGTAGGGTTTCTTCCTCCCAGGTATTAGGCAGTACCCCATGTGGATTTGGGTATTAAGATCTACTACAGGTTAGGTTTGACCCAAATATACCACTTTTTATTATCTTTCCAAAAGAATCAAAGTCAGAATACTATAGCAACACATGGACATCTGTGTTTATAGCAGCAGATAAATGAATAAAGAAAATGAGGCATATATACACACAATGGAATTTGACTCAGCCATAAAGAAGAACAAAATTATGCCATTTTTCAGGAAAATGGATGGAACTAGACAATATTATTTGAAATGAGATGGACCAGTCTCAGAAAGTCAAGGGCCATATCTTTTCTCTAATATGTGGGAATCCAGAAAGAAAATAGGAAATAAAAGGGACTTTAGATAAATGATGAGAAAGACCAGTAGAATAATGGAAGGGGACCAGGAAAGGGAGGTGGGGTGGGAAAAAAGGAAACTTGAGGAAGGAAACAGTTCATATAATGCTATGTTCATATAATATAGAATACTGGAAGACCTATTTTTTTTTCAGCAAGTATGATCAATCAATTCCATATTTCACACATAAGTGATATGCAAGTGTACCAATTTATCTCAATAGACATGACATGGCAAGAAAACAATCCAGGATTGCAGAACCAAGGACAAGCATCTATATATGTATTCTCTTGCACATTTGAATTGTTCTATATTTATCATAAAGAAAAATCAAAGGCATCTCCAAGTCCATCAACAGGACGTAACCTGGTGGTTTTAATGTAGATAAGCTGGATCTGGCTCCCCGCATTTCCCATCACTGGTTTGGGGTCCAAGTGGGCCACGAGATGAATCTGAGTGAGATTTGGAAGGTGGTAGGGTTGCAGCAGTCACTGCACTCGAGGTCACTATAGGCTGCCTGTGCACCATGGGTCTCCTTAGGTCGTTGATCTGGTGCTTCCCCAGTGGCTCAGATGCCTCAGCCCCTGCCCACCTCCTCCATCAGCTTGCCTGGGTTCTGGGCCAGGTGCCTGTGGCTTCCTGGCAAAGGCTGCCAGTTTATTGCAAGTCACTTACATTGTTGGGGGTGGGGGGTGGGATGCAGGTAAAGATTTTCCCCATGGATTCCAGTTTACTCTGGCCCTTTCCCACTTGGCATTCAGCTTTTCTTCTCACCTGCCATCACTGCCATCACTGCCATCATGCAGCCACTTCAGGTCCACCCCAGGCACAGAAACAACATTCTCTTAAAGACATCTTCACCAGTTCCCACAATTGTGGAGACTCCTCGCCCTATAAAAAATCCCCTACCTCATCACTGTAGCGGTTCTGCCTCCTCAGTTGTACCATAACTAATAATAAATGTGGCATGATGTGGAAGGATAAACTCAAGTTGGAGTCTGAATTCTGGTCCAGACATTTCTGCTTCCCAGCTGGGTGTATCTGGTACATCACTCGATTTCTCTGCATCTCTGTTTCATCACATTAGATGAGAATTAGTGATCACTTAGGGTTTGAGGAAGTTAGTAAAACACCACTGCAGCATTAACAACATACTGAAACACTATCTTACTCACAGTTTCAGACTTAGGAAACAAGGATATTATTTTAGTCAAGTAAGTTTATATAGCTCAGATCCTTGTTAAAATTAACTTCTCATATTAATTTTTTGCAAAGGTTTTCAAAGTTCAAAATGGACTTTGCATTGAATTTGCTTATTGCAACATTATTCATGATAGTGATCTTAATACCTACTGAGGGATGGATGGATAGAGAAAATGTGGTTTATACATACAACAAAATATTATTCTGCCTTATTAAGGAAGGGAATCCTACCACTTGTGACAACATGCATGAACCAAGAGGACATGATGCTAAGTGAAATAAGCCCTTCATAGGATAAATATTACATGACACGACTTAAATAAGCATTTTAAATAGTCAAGCTCATAGAATTGGAGAGTAGAATGATAGCTGTTCAAGGGTTCAGGGAGGGGGAAATAGAGAGGTATGAGTCAAAAGGTACAAAGTTTTAGTTACACAGATGAGTAAGCCCTAATCGTCTACTATGTAGCATGGTGCCCACAGTCAACAATATCGTGTCCCATACTCAGAAATGTGCTGAGAGTAACCCTTATGTTAAGTGTTCTTATCACAAGATAACAACAACAATAGTACTAAAATATGAAGAAGGCAGGAGAAAGATTTTGGAGATGATGGATACATATATTGTATGGGTTATGGTGAAGGTTTCATGGGTGTGGACTTATTTCCAAACTCATTAAGTTGAACACGTTAAATGCAGACAGCGTTTTGTATGTCAACTCTACCTCAATAAAGTACTATGAAAAATAAATTTAACTTTGTTTACCAATATTAAAATCTGCTTCTCTTATAATATTTTTAAATCCTACTAATACAGGACAAGTGGAAATTATAGTGTGCTCTAGAACTAAACGCACACATCTAAATGCCCAGATCGTGTGTGCCCATGAAATGGCCCAGAATGCTGATTGTTGTAAAACATGCACTGTCCTGAATACCTGGAAATATCTGAATTACAGGAATTCTGTAACTGATACAGAGAATACACTTATGCTCCTTTCAGTGGGGGAGAGCCGGAGAACGCGCGTGGGTCACCTGATAGCCTTCCTTTCATGGCCCTGCACATTTTTGTTAAGTTCCCAGGACATCTCATCAGTGCCCTCAAGGAATAAGCATTTCTCATGAACTCTTTCATTCATATACATCAAATAGCAGAGACGCAATACAAAGTCAGAGTACAAAGCGGATTGTCAGATGGAACCGGAGCCCTCTGACAACTCTTTTCAATAGGATGACAATAGGCTGGGCTCTGACAAGACACCCTCCCCTGGCCCGCAGTGAAGGAGGCACGTTGAAAACATGCTGATGAGATAATTCGATGTGTCGCCACCATCTCTGTGCCATGATACATCATCAAAGAAATAATGATGATGCCGATAAGCACAACTGCGGTAATGACATCTTGTATTTCCAAGAGGCCCACTTCTGAGCTGCCATTGTGTTCATTCTCCTCTCCACCATTTAATGACACAGATGTCTACAACCCAACACACCTGTGTTTAGAAACATAAGGTTCATTATAAGAGCAGAACACCAAGCCCCTCCTCACTGTTCTCAGGCACAAACAATGGCCACATACATACCACAGAGCCAGCCAGCTCCTGAATTAGCTTCTGCGATGGCAGATGCATTCCTGGACTTCAACATTCTAAACCTGTGAGAGCAAATTACAGGCTTAAGGGGTCCATTTCTTATTATGAGGAATGCATGCACAATGATTCTTTTTCACTTGTGATGGGTAGACAATAGTCTTCATTTATAACACACATATCTCATTTAACAGGAAGGACAGGAACAGGCTGTCTAGGTGATTCTCAAGGGAGTTAGAGAAGTCCAGGGGCCACTTCTCAAGAGTCTGGTTTCTTACAAAGCAAGAATGGATTAGTTTTTATTTCTTAAGTGTGTAGTTCAAGAGTTAAGCAAATATTTGGGGGCATCTAATTTGTAGCAGGCATTGGCACCATTCCTGAGGATTTGCAGGAGCAGGTTCAGTGAAGTAAAAAAAAAAAAGTGCTTCCTTGCCCATTTTGCTTGTCTCCCTCTGCTGTCTTTAGGGTGGTCTTTTGTTTCATTAAGACATGTGGCTCATTGTGGTAGAACAACTTACAACATAATTTCTTGGCAAGATATAGAGGCTCAGAAACTAAGTAGAGGGAGTTGTGAGTGGTTGGGTACATATTCAGGGGACCTGAGCTCAGTATTTACACCTTCTCAGCAATTCAACACAATTTGCTTACCAGATATAAAAAATCTGCTTATATTCTCGGGGGCAGTCTACAAATAAAGTATGAAGTATCAGATAGTTAAAAGCATAATGAAGCATACTTAATAGGGTGATGTGACCAAGTAAGTGGAAGTGTAATTTAGCTGGGATGGTCTAGGGGGTTCTTCTTTGAGCAAGTGACATTTAAGCTGAAAACTGAATGGCAAACAGGAGCCCGGCATTAAAAGATCCCAGGAAAAGGCCTTCTAACTAAGGGGAATTGACAATTGACAATTCCCAAGAAGGGACTCTATTTGTCATACTGATGACACAGAAAGAAGAAAGGAGGAGAGGAGCTGATGTGGGAGAAATAATAAGGTCTTGTAGGGTCCAGTAGCACCTGGTATGGAATTCACATTTTAATTTATTTCAGTGTTTTTCTGACTTCAGTGTTTGTTAAAATGTGAATTGTGAATTGCTGGGCGGATCCCTAGAGGATTTTTAGCGGATGTGGGATAGGGCCTGGAATTTGCATTTTTTCCAGGCTCCCATGTAATTCTCATGTTGTCTGTTGACTGATGAGTTAAAAAATAGCTTTATCTGGAGATAATCTACATAGCATACAACTCATCCATTTAAAGTGTAGAATTTATTTTTAGTATATTGACAGATCAGCACCCATCACCAGAGTCAGCTGGAGAATGTCTTCCTCACTACAGAGAGAAACCCTGTATTCTTTTGCAACTGCTTCCCAGCTCACTGTCCACCCCTCCCCAGCTCTATGCAGTCACCGTGCACTTCTGTCCTTAGAGATTTGCCTCTTTGGGACATTTTAGGTACATGGAGTTATACTATATATGATCTTTTATGGATAACTTCTTTTATGTAGCATAATGTCAAGTTGAGTCTATCCATGATGTTGCATGTGTCAGAACTTCCTCTCTTTTTAAATATACTTTTACGGGTGCATTGTAATTACACATCATAACAAGGTTCAGAGTGATAGAAACATACATGAGCCCAGCACTTGGTATCTCCCTCTGGGTCCCACCCTGCTCCCTTCCCATCCCATAGTATTCAGATATACATATTATTGAGATTGAGATAGTAACTTCATATATGTACACAGCAATATTTGAACTGTGATGAAGGAAACTTCCTTCTTTTTATGGACAAATAATATTCCATGGTAGGGATATGCTGCATTTTGTTTATCTGTCTGTCTGTTTATGGACATGGGGGTTGTTTCCGCCTCCACTGACCATGCTTTGACACTGGTCTAGAAGCAATTGGAAGACACCTATGTCAGCTTACGGGTTTAAAAGGCCACTCTGCCTGCCCCATGGGAAATGTGCTGCAGACACAGCAACAGAAATGTGACTTGTAGGCTACTGCTATATCAAGGTGACAGATGAGGAAATTGTGTCCTAAACAAGGGTCAGTGATAACATTAAAGAAAGAGAGAAGTGGCTGGATTTGGATGTGTGAAGGGGGCAGAATCAACAGGACTCATTCATCGTTGGAAAATGGAGTAGTGAGGGCCGGAGAGAAATCAACATGGTGCCTAGGTTTTGGACTTGAGTAAATCATGGTGCTATCAATAAAAAACGGGAATATTGTTGTTTTAGATTTCTGGGGTCCTTTGTTGGTGTGGCAATTAAGAGGATGTTAGTACTTACTTGGGAGGCTAGGAGAGGAGGATCACATGTTGAGACCAGTACACAGTAATTTAACAAGACCCTCTCTCAAAGTAAAAAATATAAAAAGGGCTAGGAGTATAGCTTAGAGGTAGAATGCCCCTCGATTAAATCCCCAGTACCACCACCACTATCACCATCACCACACACACATACACACACACACACACACACACACACACACACACACACACAATGTTAATACAAAGAAATATCTCCCAGCATTAAAGCATGTTTTTGTTAAATTTCTGGTATTTGTATTTTTCCTATTATACCACGCAACCAGTTGCAAATGCCACTGTATTCTTTGCTGTGTTGCATATTTTACTATATTTAATTATTCTATGGAAAACAAGAAAATAAATGAAATAGATGCAAGTAGCGTATGAGGAATATACATAATTCATAATATGTGTTGGACAGAGATATGTTACCAGCTTGGGACACATGTCCTTCATTGACTAAATAAAGAGTGTATATCAGAGATAGAGAAGGTAGGGTGTGATGGTTAATTTTAAATGTCAGCTTGACTGGATTAAGGAATACCTACAGAACTGGTGGAGCATTATTTCTGAGTGTTTCTAGAGGAGATTGGCATGTGAGATGGTGGACAGTGTGAGGAAGATGGACCCTCCATGCGGGTGGACATTTTCCAGGGGCCCTGGGGTCAGGACAGAACAAAATGCAGAGAAATATTTTCTCTCTCCTGGAACTGGGGCACCCTTCTCATCCTGCCCTTGGACACCCGAGCCCCAAGCCCTCTGGCCTTTGGAATACAGAACTTACCCCAGCATTTCTCCATTCCCTGGGTTCTCAGGCTTTGGCCTTTATCAGAGCCCTGCACCATCCTGACTTGGATTGAACCACAGTGACAGCATCCCATGGTCCCCAGCTTTCAGGTAGCTTACTGTGGCACTTCTCAGCCTCCATAATTATGTGAGCCAATTCCAGGAATCTTCTCTTATATGTCTCTATCTCCAGATCCTATTGGTTCCATTTCTCTGGAGAACCCTAACATACAGGCAATAGAAACAAATAGTCATGATATGTATGAATCTCTTAATATTCATGATGCACTAAATATACATGGGGTACACAAAGCACTCAATATTCAGGAGATCTTACATCAGCTACCCATTAGTGAGACCTATTTGGCCCCAAGAAGGGCAGATAAAATTCAACTCTATTCATCAGGCTAATTGGCAAGTGATAGCTTGTATCTCTCCAATAGAGTGAACACATACTGTTGACTGTAGGCTTCAGGCAGCCCACATGTTGGGCTCCATTGCTGAAGCCTCCAATGTGGTCTTCAAAGTGTGCCTGTCAGTGGGAAGTTTCCTGCAGTGATGAGGAAGAGGGAGATGAGAGACGGGATGTAGAAGCATTTCATAGTGGAGGGTTCTGGGAGCATGGTCTTTCTACCAGTTAATGGAAGTGTTAATTTCTTGCCCAACCGCCCTCCCCTTGCTTCTGGCTATGTTTTAAATTGCTCTAATAAACCATGTGACTCAAGGATGCTGATTTGCTCTGTAAGCCTTTTTGTTCTGTGACCACTAGGGGTCTACTTGGAGGCCACCAGTAAACCCAGGCAAACTTCTCATGTGAATTTGCACATTTTCTCATATCAGAGAGCAAGAGAGGAAGAATGTCATTCTCACTGAGATGGCATGGGTTTTGTTTTCAGTGCATCTGTCTTGTGAGTTGGAGAACAATGTTAACTTTAAAGACTTCTCTCTCATATTTACTCAGTGATAGCCTTGTGTTTGAGACAAGCTAAATTGGAAGTTAATGCGTTATATCCACCTATACCAATTATCCTACAAAATACATCAGAGATCCACTGATTCAAACAAGGTGACTAAAACCCCACAACTCAAATATGGAGTGTATACCATTTCCTTAAGAGTTTAACATAACAGTGACATTGTACAGGCACAATGTCAGAAAAACAAAAACAAGCAAACAAGCAAAAGAAAAATAACACCAATAAAAATAAAATAAAACCTGACTGAAAATAAAGGTTCCAGAAAGACTTGTTCCTACCTAAAACCCAATGTGCCAAAAAAGAAGAATGACAGTAAGGGCTGTGACTAACTATGTGGCCTACTTTCCTCTCTATTATCATCCTTTAAATTCTTCTTTTAAAATATATTGATAAAATTTTACAGAATGTAGAATTTAACCTTACTTTATGCCAAAACAAAACAAAAAACCAACAGAAAACTAGGCCAGGCGTCGTGGCGCACACTTGTAATCCCAGCATTTGGGAGGCTGAGACAGGAGGATCCAGGTTCGCGGCCAGCCTCAGCTACCTAGTGAGGCCCTCTGCAACTTAGTGAGACCCTGTTTCAAAATAAAGAATAAAACATAGGGCTGGGGGTGTAGCTCAGAGGTAGAATGCTCCTGAGTTCAATCCCTAGTACTGCAAAAAAAAAAAAAAAAAAAACAACAACAACAAAAACACACAAAAAAACTACAGAAAACCTAAACCTAATGTCTAATGCAGCAGATAAATATGAATAAGATGGTTAGAAAGTAGTTCAGTGAAGAAAAAGAAGTCAGAGAATTTAAGAAAGAAAAAAACAAAATGTTATCCTAAAGACTAGAGACTGTTGGCACTTAAAAGAAAAATTTCCATTTGAAATCCCATTCTCCCATTGTGGATTCTACTAGCTGTCTAACACTTCTGAGTAGACCCTAAGTTGGAAAGCAAGGAAAAGAAAAAATTTTCCATACAAAGTTCCCACCTTTCAAATGTATTTCCATTTCTTGACTTGGCACAGCCAATATTGGATCTGGGTCTTGGTTCTACATCCATCTGGGGGAATCATTTGGCCCAAATAGGAGGATTAGCAAATTCTTCCCAGATAATTTAGGTTATATTATATTGTAGGTAGGCATTTTTTTGTCTGCATTTTTTAAGAAAAAAAATTTCTAAAAGGACCAGCCAAATAAAGATAGGTACTTAAAAGCCACATTGACTACATTGATTTTTACTGATGAAAAGTTTCTATGTGCTATTTCATGTCATCTTATTATTTCATCTTCACCACAAGCCTATTTGGAAGATAAAATATAATTATGTATTTTGCAGGGAAGTCCTGCCTCAGAAATGCTTGAATGTTGTTTTTAATCCTGGAGAAGAGCATGCCTCGCTTACTTGCATCTTTCTGAGTGATCTGCTGACCTTTGTGGGATAGAGACAGAGATGCCCCCTGACACAGTACAGAGAGACCATTAGGGCACTCACCTTAATGCCCAGGGCTGTGAGGCTGCCATGTGGGACTTGTGGGTCATGGCTCACAGTATATAATGTAGGCAGATAAGAACCAAAATCCAGGATGACAATCACTTTGCTCCAACACCTGGAGTCCTGGAACTTGAGCAGCAATTAGGCTCAGAAACAATCTGCCTCCCCCTAGTCCAGGGGCACAAATGCCCTACAGCTTGTGCTGGGTGACATCCAGAATTATTCTAGTTAAATAAGAGGATGTAAAAAATGATTTCCAGAGAACACTGCGGGACATGTTACTGTCATTATGAGACAGGGAGCCATTGTCAAGGAGTCATGGGATGTCCCAGAGGCTCCAGCCAGTCACTGTCTAGGGACAGGCCGAGGTGAGGGCAAGAGCTTTGAGAGGAGCTTGAGATTGGAACGCAAATCCTACTCTGCCACAAATGAGCTTCTGACTTGGGAGGAGTCCTTGACTTCTGCATGAAAATGGAGAATTCGTGCCAGGGAATTTCTGAAGTGCTTTCCAACTCCAGCTCAATAATAAAAATCACTTAAGACTGCATTTACTCTATAATGTGCCCAAACTTGAGGAAGTAGGAATTGCTACCCTCTGAATGAAATATAAAGCACCCACATTTAAAGTAGTTTGGAATATATTCTAATTACCATGACAAGAACTCATCATAGTAATCCTGACAATACAACCAGATCATGTATGTTGAATGTTACAGCAAGAAGGAAATGATATCACCGGGAGAATTCACAGGCTTCCTGACCTGCAAATTCAGGAAGCATGGGGGCTCCTACCTGAGGAGGTGAAGCAGGGGTTCTGGGATTCAGGCTGAGACATTCTCTTGAGGGAGACATCAGGATCCTGGGCAGAGGTGGCCATGACAATACAGCACAGAAAATCTCATTTGGACAAACGATTAATTTTGTCCATGAAAGGGAACAGAGATTTGGGGACTTAACTCCTGGGAATATTTGAGTTGAATGAGACTATACAGTGATAAATGAGTAACAACCCAAACTTGTAATTAAAAAAAAAAAAACAGCCTTCTATAATGGCTTGCTGTTTTGCTGAATTGGGGTAGAGGAGAAGGGTGCTAATGGAAATATATTTCTTATCTAAAGATAGATAGCTCCTCTCTTATCTTACAGTTTCTGCGGAGTCCCTTGGGAACTGAGCTTGGCACAGTGACCTGGGCTGGTGGCAACTTGGCTGGTGGACAGTTCAGAAACCACCAGGGCTCTGGTCCAACAGCAAGGGTGCTGTCAGCACTCTGGAGATACCCAGGCTGATCAGATTTGTTTTGGCCTCTCAGCCTATGGGCAGATGGCTGTCATGCTGATTGAAAGGGAGGTGTTGTGACAGGAGAAAGGACTGGAGCCAAGACTAGCCAGGAAAGGACCTCGGGAAGCTTCCATACAAAACAATAATTTCTAGAAACAAATGACGCAGCACTGTTGGATCAGAAGCCCTCTCAGCTTCACAGGGCAGCAGAACTCAAGTTTGGGTGGTAGCCAATAGGACTGTGACCCAGTGAGCTTCTCCCTGAGGCTGGGCAGCTTCAGGGGCCAGCACCTTGGAAACTTGATCCCTTATTTCTGGGCAATGTGGATTCTTTGGCCAGCTT
This sequence comes from Graphiurus murinus, assembly GCA_004027655.1. NCBI lineage: Eukaryota > Metazoa > Chordata > Mammalia > Rodentia > Gliridae > Graphiurus > Graphiurus murinus. The sequence continues at coordinate 19,942 of PVLC010005397.1, forward strand.
GGCTTTGACTTGCAACCTAGCTCTATGACAACTCCTCTCATGTAAGAGTCAGGAGGAAAACAGTTGTGGAGAGTCCATGAGTCCCGCAGGCCCTGATTTTGTCCTGTCCTGAAAACCTGCTGAGAGAGAGGCTGGGCTGGGTCCCACAGGGCCACTTCTCCTCGTGTAGGCAGTTGGACTTCCCACATTCTCCAGCACTTCCTCACTGGTTGAATGACTCCAGTTACAGGATGCCAATTAGGAAGCATCTGCTGGGCACCTATTTGGCACCTAGGACTGTGGGGACACCAGGCAATAACATATTCCTCAAAGGTCTCATCCCCCTAATTATCACTTTAAAATCAGGCTAGGGATTCATATGCACATCACATAATCACACTGTGACATGATAATGTCAGTGGACAACTTAATGACACTAATAAATGAATACATAGGTTGAGCATCCCTGATCCAAAATTTCCAAATCCCAAATGCTCCAAAATCTGAAGCTTTTGAGCACTCACATGATGCCACTAGTGCAAAATTCCGCACCTGTCCTCATGTGATGGATTGCAGTCAAAACACAGGTGTACTACAATACTGTATAAAATTACCCTCGGGATATGTGTATAAGGTTTATATGAAACATAAGTAAATTCCATATTTAGATTTGGATATGATCCCTGAGATATCTCATTATGAATATGCTAATATTTTAAAATATGAAACGCTTTTGGTTCCAAGCATTTCAGATAAAGAATATTCAACTTGTATGGCCATAAATTTAGTGGCTTACTGCAACACAAATGTAGTATGGTATAGTTCTGTAGGTCGGAAGTCTGTCATGGATCTGACTGGGCTAAGATCAAGGTTTCAGTAGGGCTGTTGTCTTTCTAAAGGCTCCTTTCTTAACTTTCCCAACTTCTAACTGTTGCCTACATTCCTTGGATCTAGTACTTCCTCTATATTTGAAGTCAGCAAAGATGCATCTCTCTGATATTCACCTGTGATCATCTCTCCCTCTCTATGACAACAACTAGGAAAGGTTCTCCTGGGGAGAATCTGGAAGAATCTCCCAACTTAAAATCTACACCTTACTTACATCTGCAAAGTCCCTTGTGCCATGTAAGGTGATCTATTCAAAGATTCTAGGATTAGGCTCTGTATATTCACAATAAATGAGCACCAGGCCAAGGTGACAGAAAATGGCAGTCATACTTTCCATGGTACAGCATGGCATTTCACAGCTCTATAGGACTCTTTACCCCAAGGCAATGGGAAGATGGTCTCTGCCACAGCCCAGGGCTGGGAGGAACCATGAGGAGAGAGGGGACAAAGCCCATGGTGGCTGCTCACTCATGCCCCACCCTCTCCTTTCTTTTCCCTATTTCCTAAGCTAAACAAGGCTGAGAAATAATAACTTTGAAGGTTTATCTTTTGGATACGGTTTTGGCTCCTCTTATCCCAGTCTGTTATTTATAGATTCCTTTTTCGGTCCAAAGTTCCCTGCTAGGCCAAAGCTTGGCTGATGAATTCCCAGCTTCCCTCTTCTCCTCTCTCTCCCTTTCATCATATTAGCTAACAGTGACTTACTTTGGGGCTATGAAACATCCTATAAGAACAGCCCATTGTGTGTTATCAATGGACACTTCAGAAACCTCCTGGCCAGGATTTTTTTTTACATTTTTTAATAGGGAGGTGGAGAGTTTTGGGCCTTAGTCAGACAATGAGGACATTATCTTTAAGTGTGAGAGAGAGAAAGATCACAATAAAATCCACAATACTTCCTACAGTTTATCCTACCAGCCATATGTTGGATACCAGCCTTCTGTGGATCCCAAACAATGGAAAATGGAAGGAAAAATGTAAAAAATAAATTCTACACCCACAAAGTACTTTTTAACTTCAAAATATTTTTTATCTTGATTCCTCTCTCACACACACAAGAATAATGCAGGTAAGTTTACATAACTAAATTCTCCTATACCTCCTATATGAAATGAAGTATAAGCACTTTATTCAAAATTTAGACCTTAGATTCATTAACACAATAATATTTGTGAAATAGACACATGGATTCAGAAACATCTATGCTAATCATCATTTTTTATTACTTTTTTCTTCTACCGTGCTAGAAGTGGAAATGTGGATTTTGATAGCCTGCTGATATCCACTGGGAAAAGTGAGTGGATTTAGTCAGTCGTTGGACCATCAAACTAATTTCCTTTTTTCATCCATTTGATGATTTCAACCCACCTGGAAGCACTGCACAGACAAAGAGGCTTGGGAACAACATGCTAGCTATACCCATTCCTGCCTTTAGCATTTCACAGTTAAATAATTTATAACGAGGTAAAGTCAATAAAAAATAAACCACAAGGCCCCATGGGAGAGATGAGAGCGTAGGACTCACCTGGGATGTGGAGAAAGGGACATACAAACTGTGATTGAAGAATAAGTAGGGATTTTCCAGCTGAAGATGAAAGGAACACAGGATAGTGGTGACTGAGAAGATGAGCCAAGCTAATTTCAAAACGCTGGGCACTCTTGAAGCATGGCATTACATTGACAGGACTGAAAACTTATACATGGTGTGTAGTAGACATCTAATTTTTTCATTTGTCTGTCTAACATCTCTTCTCCCTTCTTCTGGTAATGGCATTCTGGTTTTCTTTTGGGAAACACTCCTTCTTGTGGTTTGGTAGAGGGCTTTACCTGATCAGGGCTGCAAAGACAGCACAGGATCCATTTGTAGCTATGCAGGGCATTCTGTCATTTTTGACATTAGCCATTGGGTTCAGCAACAGGTACATACCCAGTGGATTAGACAGGACAAGTAACACTAACTATTGTAACAAATGAACCCTGACTTTCTCTCTCTCTCTCTCTTACACATACACATACACACACACACACACACAAACACACACACACACACACACACACACACACACACACACACACATCATTTCATATGTTCCTGATCAACCACCTCTTCAGGATGGCTTCCTCCAGATGGAGACTCAGCTGTCTGGGCTCTTTCCACCTAATGGCTCTGCCATGCTCTGGGACCACAGAGTCTTCTGGGACTATAGAGTCATCTGCTGCATGTTTGGTGCCCAGCAGCCAATGCATAAAGAGGAAGTAGTTACGGAGATGATCCAGGTCTGGAGGAGACAGGCTTCATTTCCACTCTCATTTGATTGGCCAGAACTTGTCACATAACCAGATATAGATTCAAGGGACCTAGGAATGTAGTCTGCCTAAATGTCCTGGATAAAAAGGAAACAATTAGGAAAGCATGGTGCATTGAGTGATTCTGAAATACCCAGGGTGGTTTAATCAGAACCAATATGCACAAATTGTGGGGTGATTCTTTGAATTGGACTATGAAGGAGGCATGGGTGGTGGGGAGGAACCCATAGATAGAGCTGTGCCTGGACTTTGGTAAGCGGGGACACTGCATGGGAAGAACTCACCTGAGAGAGCAACAGAACTCACCTGAGAGAGCAACACAAAATCACAAACACAGATGGGGGTGATCTTCCAGGTCAGGGTGAGGCCAGCGAGATGCCTCAGGAGAAATTTTTGTTTGTTTTTGTTGTTGGTACTGGGGATTGAATCCTGGGGCATTCTACTTCTGAGCTACACCCCTAGCACTATTTTATTTTTTATTTTGAAAGAGTCTCACTAAGTTGATGAGGCTGGCCTCGAACCTGCAATCCTCTGGTCTCAGCCTCCCAAGTACTAGGATTACAGGAGTGTACCACCACACCCTGCCTGAGGAGCAATTTTAAGAAGGAAAGGCTGTAAGAGTGGGTTCTGCTCTTGGGTCTGTGCCTGTACAATGTGGCTGCCTCCAGCCCTGCCCCTGAGGCATCCAGTTTGCCTGGATACCACCTAAGATAGAAATATTCTTGGCAGTATTTTTAAACTCTGGATTCATTTAGAATCCTCATATCCTGGAATTTTCCACCATGTGAGCCAAGAAGCATACTTTTTTACCTGAAGCTTTTTAAGTTAGTTTTTTCTTTCTTGTTACCAACAAAAACTGATGAATATGTGTTAGTGTCATAGGGAAGCTTCAAAAGGGTTTAGGCAGGAGAGTGACATGGAGAGGGCAGTGGCATTACCCACTCTATCTTAGTGTAGCCTATTGTTCTGGAAATTATGCCTGGAAATAAATAGGAAGAGTTGTCCCACCTCTGTGTCGCTTTTTCTTTATAGAAATAGTGTTGCTTTTGCTATCAAGACTCACATTGAATATAAATTGGAAAGATTTCTCTAAATCGAAACAGCCTTAAAGCCAGGCATGGTGGTGCATGCCTATAATCCCAGTTCTTGGGGGCTGAGACAGGAGGATTGCAGGTTCGAGGATAGTTTCAACAAGTAGTGTGACTCTCATCAACCTAGCGAGATGCTGTTTCAAAATAAAAGTAAAATCAAACTGAGGGTGTAGCTCAGAGGTAGAATGTCCCCTGGGTTCCATCCCCAGTACAAAACAAACAAATCTTTAAAGACTCTATTTGATGCTTTTGTGTTTCTTGCTATTAGCTTGAATGTTTTGAAGCTGGTATGACAAGAAAGAAAATACCCATCTTTAGCTTTTCTCACCCCTCCAGGACTAATAAAAGTTCAGAATCTTACATAGGAAAATATGCTCAAGTTTTCAAACCAAGCCTTAAGGAGTGAGTGCGTGAAATGAGCACTGGCTTTTAGGGCCTGTAAGAACCATCAGTGTGCATCCTTATTTGAGCACTGCCACTGTCACTCCCACAGGTAGCCCCAGGGGGTAGTGGTGGACCCTGAAGTCCAGGAAACAGAATAGAATCCCCACCACCTTAAACTGTTTCCAGTCACTGCCTGTCACTACCTACATTCCTGGCCCCTGCCGGCTGGGCTGTAAGGAACACTCAGTGTCTATGAATGTCATTGAAGGGTCAATGTTTAGATCAAAGTGACAATGTCGGCCATGAACACAGATAGGACGAGGGCCATCTAACCACCACTTCCTCCATGGAAGACAGTGGTCAAGTGCGGGGTGGCTAGGGAGTGAGGAGCAGGTGAATTCCTTTTTCACACTGAACAGATATACCTAGAATATTGATGCATGCTGCCTTCTTTTGACCAAATACCAACATTTCTTCATGTCAGTGGTTTCTTAATATCCAGGAGATAGAAAGCAGACATTTTCCTTGAAGCCATTCTACTGATAAGTATCCTCGATCATCTCAGGAATTCCAATTTATCTTATCAGCTTAACCAGACTGCCATGAAAAAATGTCAGACTCCTCATTTTGAGAAGTCAGATCATTTGAGTTCACATAAGAGATGGGTAGTTTTTCTTAAATTTTCTTTTTATTTCACCATTATTTTCAATTGCAGACTGTCCAAGAATTTAAGAAGTAAATTTTTCTTCATTTTTAAAAAATTTTGTCACTAAACAATCTCTCAATAGATTTGACAGTGGATAATAAGAAGTTTAGATTGCCTGTCTTAGAGGAAAAAAAATCTATGAAATGTCCCATTTCTCACTTGATCCAGCCATAAAACAGAAATAAAGTCACTTTCTTATCAGGATTTGTGAACAAAATTGTTGTATTGCTTGGTGGTTTTCTTTAAAGGTGAGTCTTCTTAAATTACACTATCAGATGCTTTCTAGCTTAAAAATTTCCTATTGTATATTTTCCCTCATCTTAGCACACACACTCACTTCTTAGTGCTCAGTGCAAAAACTTGAGCATATTTTCCTGCTGTAAGATTCTGAACTTTTATTAGTCCTGCAGGGACCAGAAAAGCAATAGTTGGGTATTTTCTTGCTTGTAGTACCAGTTTCAAAACATCAATATGAGAGCTAAATGATCATCTTCTTCTAAGAAGAGTCTTTCTGTTTAGAGAGGTACATTCAAAAGCTTTTTGTTTTGCATTACTTTTAAGCATTATAATTCACCTGGGAAGACTTATGAATAGTTTAATGAAGATATAATGAGCAGTTACAAGCTTAAGGACATCAAAATATAAGCCCATCTAAACATATGGCTATTTTGTCATTAGTCCAGGTATTTACTTTGGCTTATCTCTTCTTTATTTTACTCAAAATACTCCTTGTGCTAATGGAGTTTATCTACATTCTGGAATAAGAAAGAAAGAATCTGGGCTTGGTAGAGGTGATAAGCAGGAAAATGAGCCCATATTGGAATGGTGTCAGGTAGCGTTAGTTCACAAAAATCTCTAGTCATTTTGCAAGTTGATTTTGAAGAGTGGTGCTGACCCTCTTTCGGATGGCTTTCTTTTCCTTGTGGCATCTCTAAAGCCAGCAGAGATCCAGGACCCTGTTGTCTTGGTCAA